>JAPMOQ010060833.1:97541-120890 GCA_026543055.1 Argiope trifasciata
TATATATATATATATATATATATATATATATATATATATATATATATTATTTACAATATATTTTAAATATGAAAATTTTATCATATAATTACGGGGTATTGTAAACGAAATTCCCATAACAACGACATTCTTTAAAATGTAATATGAAATTTAAACTGAATGAAAATCATGCAATAAATTAATTACTATTCGACAATTTACAACAGAATTAAAAACGTTTTCAAACCATCAGATGATATGTTTATATATTTGTTAAAATATGAAAATTATATCGATTGAAATATCTAGTTTACTTAAAGGCGCGTGAAAGTTTATTTTTGCTGATTAAATCCGTTCATTTTTTCTTAAATTCAATTGATCATTATCCATTTTTTTAAAATACGTAATGACCAAAAATGCTTTGATTATATCTGCTACATTAACGTTACCGTACTGTTTTTTGCTAGTTTTGCAACCCAAATAAATCAAACAAATCATTTCAACTAGCTTCCCTTCGTTGCATTGTTTGCATTAAAAGCTGTTTTAAAATTTTGTCTCTGGCGATTTGCCATCATTAACGGTATGAAAGAATCCAAATAAAACATGTTTCAAAACAAAAGTTGCTTATTGAAACACTTTAAATTGGTTGCAATCTTGACAGTTTCCGAAATTGGTCACTTTGATTCCTGGGAATTACTGTTTTCTCCAGTTTAACCTTGTTTTGAATGTGTTAGGGTCAATGTCAATTAAAAAAAAGATTTGAAAATAATTCAACAGTAAGAGTTTACAACTGGATATCGCTTAATCACCCCCCCCCCAATTTTTTGGAGAACCAAGATCGGCATCTAAAGGAGTTTCGGTAGGTAACACTACAATAACATCAATGAAATCGAAACATTACGGTAATCAGAGGAAGTGCTTCATCCATGAAATTTATCGCCAATGGAAGCGGCAGTAGATTCTACAATAGAACCTCAACTTGATTTTGATCTTAAAGTGAAATGGCGATGGCGCATCGGTAGGTTTCAGCTTTGGCATCGATTTCCGATTGCGATGTCTGGTAGGGTCAACTTTTTTTTGCACATCTCGCAATTCGGAGAACTTTAAAATACTGTCTTACAAGGGAATATTCCAATTTTGATTAGGAATAAAAATCTCTCATTAAAAGGCATCATCACTTGTTAGAAAAAAAACCTAACCGTATTGGTAAAAGTATATTTAAGGATGCCCCTTTGGCGAAACAGATGATTTTTCTTTGTCGCCATTCCTGATGGCGCGGAACACCATGTAAACAGGAAAGGCGACCAAAACATAATAAAATTTCAGTAAAACCTCTACCAAAACTTGGCGAGAATCAAGGCCAATCTCAAATATAGGCTGACCAAGAATTGGATATCAGACTATAGCAAATATGAATGATGCATTATTTGACATACTGAATTTGGTTCACTGACAAAAACCTACCAAATCCCAAATCATTGTAGTTAATATCCAAGTTTTGGCTCCATGCAGTTTACTGAAAAGGTCAAAGCAGATTTTGAAATAGAAAGCGATTTCTTCTTCCATCATTTGAATAGGGATATTTGAAATTTTAACTTTATAGACAGTTTTTTTTTGGTTAGACTAAAGACCAGATAGAATAAATATATTTTCTTCTTCTTAATTTATAATAAATTTAAATCAAAAATTGCATTGAATGAATTTCCAATTTATAAATTTGATAATGAAACCCTATCTACTCATACAGAATTAATCATAGTTAGATCCGAGAATCAAAGTTTTAAAATAAAATTAATCTTGTGTTTAATCGGTATATATTAGATAGCTTTTTGAAATTTATAAGTTAAATTCAGTTTTAGGAGATTACCAAAAAGAAACAAGAAAATTGTGGCCCAATTATAAAAACATAATCAAGTGCATTACTATTAATTTTGAATCTGTGAATTACATGCTATACAGTTTGACGCTTGAAATCGCCAAAATTTCATCTTGGCTCTTTTTTTTTTTGTCGGCGTTAACAGAAACCAACACCAATTCATAAAATAAGTATTCCTTTTCTCTCGGATATATAAATATATAATTTATGGTTGGTTATGATACAACTATTTAATCATGCAGGAGTTCATTGTGATCTTTAAGGGTACTTTTCCATTTTACCTGCGCAAATCTAACCAAGCAGACTTTTTTACGACAGCAAAAAGTTGCCGTTTTGGCGCAAGTTACAAAATGGCGCGACTTTCTTTAAAAAAGTAGCTGCAAAAGGTTACCGGTTGTGATGTTCCGTTTGGCGTTGGTTGCATCATTATTGGCGATTTTTCGGCTGCGCCGCCATGATGGAAAAGTACCATCTTAAGTTTTGAGACTTGGTTGGGGAGTGGTTTCTCAGAAGCAATGAATTTCTTCAAACAAAAAATAAATAATAGAATCTTATTCTTGTTTTACTGCTGTTATTTCTGACGAAAGGTAAATTTGCTTAGTCATGGCGGAGCAGAAGAATTTATTAATAGATTTTCAGCGTAAATAACACACTTCATATAGTAGGCCAAATTAAGACAAACTAGGAAATACCAGACAAATTCTACATTTTCAGTTCAATAATATAAAAATATATATATTATAGGGTTTTATTTACCATATCTTCTTATGCGTATAAAATTAGCAAAGCTTAATCAATTACGGAATGAAAAATATTTTCTAAACGGCTTACGTTATCATTATAAATTGTGAATTCTCATTGAAATTTAATGACGCACATAGTAAGGCAAATAGAAGGGATGCTAAGCATTATTTTAAAAACAAAGTTCCTTTTTGGCTTCAGAACAATTCCTGGGTCGATCCTATTTTAGCCCACCTCTGACGCCAATTTAAAAACTCGCCAAATTATCAGCGATAATGATTTTAAAATGGCAACCCTGACAACATCTGAAGAGAAATGCGGAAACCCTACGGAATCTCATTGGTTGATTTAAACTCCGTTAGAAAATTATTTAATCTTATTGGTACTTTCGATTACTTTCAAATACTTTCGATTTGGCGTGATTTTGAAAAATTGGCGAGATTTTGAAAAAGTCACCAGAGGTGGGCTAAAATAGGATTTTACCCAATTCCTAGCTTTCCACCAAGTATGTCAAAATTATAGAAAACATTCAAAAGCGAACCAAACTGTGTATTTTGAAAGCTACAAACATTACGAGACACTATATAGAATTACCTAACTCGCCAAAGAAAATCTGTTTTGGCGAACGGATATCATTTAAAGTCTAGACAGATTTTCCAATGATATAAAAAAAATCAGAAAAAGACTTTCATATTGCAATTTGTTCATTAAGTGAATCATTTCCAGGGTCGATCTTATTTTAGCCCACCTTTGGCGAATAATAAGAATTTTTTGGCGAAAGGTAAGAATTCTTCTTTCTTAACCTTTTAATTCAAATACTTTCGATTTGGCAAGATTTTGAAAAATTGGCGAGATATTTAAAAAGTCGCCAGAGGTGGACTAAAATAGGATTTTACCCATTTCCATGATAATAATGTACTTAAATCTCGTTACCCTTAGTTATTTTCCAAGTTATAGCGAAACAAGTTATCCAACAAGTTATAGCGATCTATATTTATGCATTAAGATATGATACGATATGAAACAGCAAAAAATCCGTCATGATCATGCAAAATGAAAATTATTAATATACTAATACAAATTAAAATGAATATAAATCTCAGTTAAAGGAGACATGAATTTTTATTTTGTAATGGGCTTTTATACAATTGAAAACATTTTTAGTCAGAAATTTAAATATTTTGAACAACTTACAGTTTTCTTCTAATCCACTTCAAAGCCATGGTCAATTTAGCCTGAAAATACACTTAAAAATATATTAAATAGAAGTTTATAAATATAATAGTAAAAATCAAGTAAAAGAAAGAAAAAATATCACTTTTTCACTAATGAATTATACGAAATCGCTCAGTTCGTTAAGATTCACAACGCAAGTCTCAAAAAATTTCAAGATGGTGGGCTAAGTGATTGAAAAGAACATTCTAGAAGAAAAAACGTCATATATGACGTCATTATATCCTGCTTCAACAATGCGCAAATGTAATTTTTTGATAGATCAACGATAACATTAATATGATTGGTAACTTGAAAAACAATAAACATTTAAAAAAATATTTTGCCTTTATTAATGTTAATGACTAGTTTCAGTGATATGAAGTTAAATTATGTATCCAGAGACATTAAATATAGCAATTAATTATTATTTTTTAATTGTAGAATTAAAAAAACCCTTGATGCAGAATTTCTCTTTCTATTACCATTATACTTCTGGCTCTGCCGTCTTTTTCTTGACTTTATACTTGAAAAAATATGTGAACTCGGTGAAGTTCCTTAAACGAAATTGGCTTAATGCAATGAACCTTAATAATAACATTCATTATTATTTTAAACATTTAGATTAAACGTCGCTTTTAATTTATTTGGCAGTTTTCAGTTTAACTGAGGAGCCGCTGTTGCCCGGTGGTAAGGTATCGACTTCGGAACCGGAGGGTTACAGGTTCGAGGCCCGATTCTACCGAAGAACCAGCGTATAAGGGAATGTCTTGCACTTTAAATCCGTCAGGCCAAACGTCCTCCCGTTGGTGTGGAGTGGAGAGAGGGGTGCCAGCTCATGTTTCGTCCTCGTCATCTGACCGTGGTTCAAAATGACGAGGTCCATCCCAACATATCCCTAATGTTGCTTTACATTGAAGCGTTAAAATAACTAAACTAAACGCCATTTAAATGACATTCCTACTATAGAGCATGCACAATGGATCTACCCAATTAAGAAGCCTGAATTTTCTGTTAAATCCGGCATCTTTTGGGAGATTGCCTATAAAATTTATTAATCATCATTCTAAAAACCCTTTTTTTCAAAATCATAGGCTTTTAAAGTCTCATGGAAAAATAGAAATCAAAATGTCCTTTATGACTGCATGAAAGGAGCCTCCCTTGTATCAAGAGATCCATACATTTAATGTTGCATATTCTTATTCCACTGCTTAAGTTGATGCGATCTGTCATTCTTAGTAACATAATAGATGAAAACGTTTTATAACTGACGGTAGCCAAAGTGAGTGATTCAGAATTTCGTGTAATAGTTACCATCCATTTCGAGCCAACAGATTTAAAGATAGTCAAATATCTTGCCTTTTAATAATTTTTTTATTCATTTGATTCATGATTTCCTTACTTGGAGTCAAAACCTTGCACTTCCAAAACCAGTGACAATCCTTATACTATTCCGGAAACTTGTTAAAACATTTCCCCCTGATATTTCCAAAGAAATTCCCAGTCAAAAGTAATAGAAAATAAATTCAATTTTTCTAGGGAATATGTCATTGCCCAATATAAGCAACAAACTTTGCAAACATTTGAAAAGGTAAATAATAGAATACTCAGCCTTCGTTATTATTTTATAATTTTAAGTTTTCTTCTATAGCATTATCTAACTTCTGAGGCGTTTTGGAATGCATTTGAATATATCCACTGATATTGTTTCTGAAATGGAAGGTAAAGTTTTGCCAAATTCCTTTAAAAGTAAGACAACTTTTCCCAAAATTCTACATTGATTTCGAAATTCATACTTATTTAGATCAATGTATTTAAAATCTCTTTTACGGGGAATTGAACTTGAAATTGATTTTTCCCATAGTCGATTTGGTAAAATCCTATTTTAGCCCACCTCTGACAACTTTTTCAAAATCTCGCCAATTTTTCAAAATTTTGCCAAATTGAAAGTATTTGATTAGTGGGTGGGTATTAGACTTCGCAGCGATCGGAAGTACAAAATAAGCGCCCCGTAGGGTTACCGCATTTCTCTTCAGATGTTGTCAGGGTTGCCATTTTGGAATCCTTATCACTGATTATTTGGCGAGATTTTGAAAAAGTCGCCAAAGGTGGGCTGAAATAAGATCGACCCGTCGAGTCGATTTAAATGTTTGTCTTCAAATTTTATTTATTTCTTCTATCTCTACTGAGTTTGTCTTTTATTTACACCGATTTCCCACTGATTAGCATACGCTTGATAAGAGTTTCCTTGTGGCTATGAGCTCAAATCCAAGTCTCCCTTGCTTCAGAGGCATTTTATATAGGCTCAAACATAATTTTAAAAAGTCCTTACAAAATGCATAGAAATCAAAAGTAAATATTTAGATTACGAATTGTAACACGTAGTCTTTGAACGTGCTCGAAACACCTTTCCTAAAAATATTTTTGTGAATATTTTTCTCGTGTTCATAATTTTTTGTTAGTATAGATCGTTTTTATATTATGCCAGTCTAATAGGGTTTGGTGTTTTTTAGTAATTTCTTACTATTTTGATTTTTATTTCTAATTCATGAAAACTAAGATAACATCAACTTCGGATCAATGAAGACCATCAGTACGTAGTACTAAAATGGGAGTTTCAGAGTTTCAGAAAACTCTGAAAAGAATATATGAAATGTTAATTTTTTTGGTTGCTCCTTGTATAATCTTTTTTTGTTAACTTAACATCCTTTTAGAAGCCTGCAATTCAAAATTATAATAATAAAGAATTTTCGGCAAGGATTTTTGTAATTTAAATTTAGTGTGTCAAAATACAGCTGTTGAATTATTAGAACTAGAAATTTATTTTTGACAGCTATTTATTTTTCTCTCAGCCAGTTTAAAACAATACACATTTTAGGATTTCGTAAGAAACGATTTAGTGTCAAAGAAAAGATAGTTGAAAATTTTTAAGCAATAGCAATTATCTTGTATCACGTTTTCCAACATTTTTAGCTAGTTTATACGTAATCGTGACATACTTTAGCTTTTCCAAAAAATTATAAGTTTGCTAATGGCAAATAAATAGTTTTTGAAAAGTGTCTAAAAAAACGAATTCTTGTTTTTTGAAGAAAATTGCTCCTTTTAACCTTTTCCTTCTTTACAAAGAAAATATCCGGTGTCTAAAAGGTTTTCGACGTATTCACATTTCTTTAGAAAGTTAACAGGTCCATATATCATCTGTCTCTTGGAAATTATATACAATATTGCTTCAAAAACTTTTAAAGAATCGACCAAAAAACTGTTCCTAATTTTCCATAAATTTTACAATATTCTAAAACAATACAAATAATTGCAATAAAAAGCTACTTAAAGAAAAATCATTTCTTATGGATAATTTTTTGATGGATGTAGATATTGCATGTATTATTATAAGACTGAATTGATTATTAACCAAATATATTTGTACTTGGATTATGCCAAGATTATTTGAATTATGAAACATTCTAACTACTGTAATGAACTAAAATTTTACTGTTAAGATATGATAAAAAATGTTTCAAAACATGTTTTGCATAAATAACATATTCCTATCAATATTTACTTGTGACAAATTGAAGTAATTCTGATACAGGATAACTACAGTAAAACTCATTCTTCAAATTAATTTAATTTTCTTGTTTTAATTCAGCTACATAATTTATTTAATAATAATTATATCTATTTACTTTATGCTTTACAACTTATTTTTGTTTAGTAAATATAAAGTTTTATAATGTTTTATATAAATAAGAAATTAAAAAATAGATTTCTGAAATGAAAACAACATTCGCTTTTTAGCCATTTTAAATTATATCAGTTTAATGGCAAAAGCTAAACACCTGCAATAATGATTATTATTATTTTCTCATTTGCGTTATTTAATACAAACCTAATAAGAAAGAACAAGTTTATTTCTTTCTATTTGAAATCGTTTCCATTTCGTTGGATTGGATCAGTTTTAAAGCACTTAACAAAAGTTTTGTTAAAAGTCATTTAATTTGGCTCTTTCTTAATTGGCAAACAACTGTGATGCTTTAACAACGTTAATTAGAAGAAATGTAGTAGGGTTTTAGCAGCCTTAAAATATTGTAGCATATTTTCTTTAGAAAACTTTTGAATAAAAAGATTTAAAATAAAACGCATATTAACTAAGACAAGGGTACACAAAATTTAGTTTTTAAAAAGCTCTCCCTCTTGAAAATGAATTTTTCCTCACAAAGTAAAAATAAACATCAAGTAAAAGAGAACACATATAAAAAGAATAGTAAAAATTTCAAAAAAAATTGTCAAACAATTAATAAAATTTATAACCTGGTATAGAAATCTTTTATAAATACAGATGTCTGAAAAATAGCAATTTCATAAGTGACAGAAAAAGAAGTACTTAAACTGAAAGAGTAAAAAATCCTTTAGTAACAGCCCATTCTTGTTTAATCTGTTCTACAGATTATAATACTTTTAAGCACTGTGTGTAGCCGTAAATTACAAGCTACATTTGATTAATTGTAAAAATAATAACTAATTTAGATTTTTAATATTTTTATTGCCTTTATATTCTTTAGGAAAAAAAAATTTGTGTATGTAATTCAGAAGTTCTTTACTGAATTGTACTTTATTTTATTCTGTAACACATAATTTATCAATTAGAAATTATTAGATTATTTTATCTCGATCCATTTAAAATTTTGATTAGAATTTTGAATAAGATGATCATTATTTAATAATTAATTTTTAAGTGAAAGTGATTCATAAAAAACATTATTCTTTTGTTCTGAAACTGTTACTTTCGTTTCAAAAGAAATTACAAATAAATAAATAAGTGAAAAGCAAAAAAAAAAAAAAAAAATTCTGTTCATCATTAAGTTTGTCCATATGTACATTCACGTAAATATGTTCTAACAAAATTTCATGCAATTATGATAAAACAAAAATCAATAGATATAGTAATACATTGGAATTTAAATCAATAAATGCAAAAATACTTTTAATTTGAGTTTAAATTCAAAAGAAACGCTGCAAAAAATCCTTTTTGAGCTCACAACTAACTAACTAAATAGATAATTCATAAAAAGGATTACCTAGAAGGTAGGAATAAAGAAAGAAAAAGTCCACAATATTTTTTGCTGACTTAAAATTTTTTCTTATTTAAAATTACTTTCCAAAAAACTATCAGTTTGTTATTTATATGTCTTAGCAAAAAATGTCAAGTACACTTAAATGTCATTAAAAATAAGTGCCTTTATTAAATCATTATAAATATTCTAAATTATTTTCTATGTCCGTTTATGATTTACGTATAGGGAAAAAACATGAATATATAAAGATAATAAAAAATGACCTACGTATGAAAGTTTTAACTGTGACATGTTTTGCAGTATCAGTTTTCTTAGATTTTCTATTTGACTTCAAAAAAAAAAAAATTGAATAATAATATGACATCAGTGAAAATCTTTATATAAAGCATTTTTAAGAGTTTTAATTTATGCTTCCCTTTTTTTGATAAATATTAATCTATATAAACATTTTTAAAATAACACAAGTGAAAGAAACAGATTCAAATATTGATTTAAAAGAAATAAGCAGAATAAACCCTTTAGGAAATATATAACCAAATTGATTTTAGTAGATATAATATTCAAGTTTTTAAGAGTAAAATGAATGTATTATGAGTAGTGAATTTCAAAACCTTTACTTTGGAAAAAAGCATGATATATGGAACAAAATTTATTAGAAGATATAAAATTTGATAATTTTCTCAAAATATTTATCATTTTTTCACAAATGAAATTTTATGTACCTAAGTGTTGAGAATAAGTGTATTAGTTATTGAATTATTTTTTAATTGTTATTCCCTCAAAATGAAAACGCTTAATCTCAAAAATTTATTTATTTTTGCATTTCAAAAATGGTGTAAAACTCTAAAAAATTTTTTTATAGTTTGGGTGTTTTTCAATTTTTTGAAGGTTTATTGAAATTCTGTCAATTAATCTTATATGCATTCAAATTTTTTCAAATATAACATAAAATAATGATGATTTCTCCTCAAGATAAAATGTGTTTAATGTTAATCATTGATTTTTTCCCCTTAACTTTATAAAATACAGCAACTGAGAAAGTAGTTACATTCCCTTAACTTTCCATATTAAAATTTTCGGAAAAGTGTTATGTGGACTTTAAAATTCGAAAATGAAAAGAAAAATTCTTTTAAAAACTTAAATTCACAACAGTAATAACCATTTTAGTTTTAACAAAAATAGTCGTATTACCCTGAGATCTTTAATTTAGACCTTATTTCTGGCTAGATAATGACTGTCAAATTTAACTCATTTTAATAAGAAATATATATATATATATATATAAACTCAGTAAATTTTATTTTTTAAAATAAGAAATGCTTTTAAGTATGAGACCACAAATTAATTACTTCATACTGGTAGACATTTAAAGCTGAAAATTCAATGAGTGTCAATTTTTAATTCATCAGTCTAGATTTATCAATTCTACACTGAAATTTAATCTCTAACCCCAACATTTCTTTTGAAAAGCTAACAGCATTTATTAAATATTCAAACATTTTTTTTTTCAAAATTAATTTTTCTCTTTCAAAAAAAAAAAAAAAGTCAGAATTATCTTTGGATCTCCATAAAAAAAAACAAGGTTTAGGGAAAGTATTTCCTCTATAAGCTGTTTAAGAAACTTTCCCTAAGTAGGAAAATCTACTTACCCAAAATGAATTCATACTTCTTTTCTTTTAAATATTTAATTATAATTTTAATAAAGTTTTCAAAAAAAAAGTCACGGTTAGTTTATTCGCAAAGACCACATTAATTCTGCTGTGGGATTTTTTTTCCAACTCAGAAAGGGGTAGTTTGCTCATGCTTTTGGATTGTAAGCTATTTACTCTCATTTAATTTGCTTTCTTCATCCAATCAAATTGCAATGTTTCTTAGAGAGGACGAATTGAATTGTTTTTTGCAGGCAGAATGTGTTCACTGGGGTAAAAAAGTAGGGGAAAAGCCTACGGGTAAAAATCTTTAATTCATTACCTACAAAAACGTTTCCAAGATAAAAACCCCTCAAGAAATGAATTATTTTTACGGTGGTATAATTTTAGTCTAACAAATAATGTATAAAGGGTTCTCGGAGATCCTTTTTTTCACTGAAAGGAGTTTAGGTAAAAGGGATTGTATTTAAAGTGATTGCAGAAAATTGGAAAAATGCATTTATACATTTTATGAAAGAATGTTTAAGAAATGTTTTCCAGAATAGATAATTAGGGAAGGAAATTTTAGTTTCTTTAGTATTTTTTTTTGTTTTATTCAATTATATTTTGAAATAAGAAAGTTCTCATAATTCTAGTTTTTTTTAATAATATACGTTTCTAACAGTACAAAATTGACTCTTTAATTATATAAAACAACTCTTTTCTCTAATATGTGAATAAATTTGCAAATATATATTAACTACAAAAATTACTTAACAAAACATTTGAATCGTTTGGATTTGCACTTTTAAATGATATAATATCATTTATTTGAAGAAGAGGGGATTGTTATTTAATGTATGCCATTTGTAAAAACAAAACTTCTTTTCTAGTTTATAAAAGTGAAAATATAAGTCAGAAGCAAAAAGTTTTTCCACTCAAAACTACTGTGCAATATTTTTTTTTAAATTTCAAAAATTAATTCTCTTATGAATTCTAAATCGATATAAACGATATTTTTAATAAAAACTTTTAAAAGTTACCACCTGAGATTTCAAATGATACTTTAAAATTACTATAATAATTCTTAAAAAGCTAACATTTAAAAACTTACAGAACTTTGAATTGAAAATTAGTTTCTTGAAAGTATTTTCACACACAAATTCGAAACTATTTTAAATAACAACATAGAGTTATATAGAAAATAAGGAGACTTTTATTCAAATTAATAATAAATTTAAAAATAATTGCTCTTATAGATTTTTTCATTTAATTTATGAGACTTTTAAAACTATTAATTAAAATTATAAAGAAAATCGAAATAATATTAAAAATATTATGAGCTTAGCAATAAGATAATATATAGTATCAATATATGCGACGAACTGTAAACATTTTAATAAGAATATAAAATAATAATAATATTTTTAATAATGTACTTGATTCCTTCTCTAGATCTAATAACAAAATTTGCCTGATTTTCTATTCCGTTTTATTCTTGACTGATACTAGCTTAGTTATAAATTTATTATTGTTTATTTATGACCTCCTTTCAGCTAATGCTATTTTTGATTACCTATTATGTGATATTACGATTACAGCTATTGACTGTAACTGCTTGATTATGAATATAATTTGTGAATAACACTATTTTATGCGTTATTCAATTATTTATTAATTAAGTTTTATTT
The DNA here is from genome assembly GCA_026543055.1 of Argiope trifasciata. Taxonomy (NCBI): domain Eukaryota; kingdom Metazoa; phylum Arthropoda; class Arachnida; order Araneae; family Araneidae; genus Argiope; species Argiope trifasciata. Next base: position 109,744 of record JAPMOQ010060833.1, read on the forward strand.
ACCTTGACTTATTTGATATATGTATACATAGTGTCACGTTTAAAAACTCAAGAAACCAACAAACAAACCAGATTTTATTATTTTGAAATATTTGTAATATTGAATTTAAATTAAAAAGTGAAATATAGAAATAGTATAAAACCGATAACATAGTTACACCATTTTTTACCTTCTCGTATATAAAGAATGCAAAGTGAAATAACTGCAATTGTCGAAATAATTCGAAGTTGGTATTTTGATGAATTATCATGTTTCAGAGTCTTTACATCAAATTTGTACTGTTATTAGAAATTTTGACGAAATCTTATTCATAGGAAATCCGGTAGTCCGAACTTAAATTAATACTTTAACCACAAAATAAAGAAAGCTAGGTGGATAAAATTTGCCAGTCAGATGAAACATTTAAAGGTTAAATTAATACCAAATTCGGAATCAAGAAGTCAAAATACCGATCGTTTGTTGTTTTACACTTTAGTATCATGTTAATGCAATAATTTATAGTTCTATTACTATAATATTATAGTACACTGAGGTCATGCAATTAACATACATATACAGATTTTATTTACTATATTTTTCTCATAACTTAGACTTTGAAATTAAAAGTCCATGTATACGCAACATTTATCGACTTACTTAGAGGTTAAAATATTATATGGTGGGAAAGCATTTATTAAAGAATAAACGAAAATATTTTGTAATGACCACTTCTGGTATATATAGCATTCTTATGTCTGTTAGTTATAACATTTCTTAGTTATCGTACACGAATTTCATGCATTTGGTAGATGCGAATCGATTTTCTTTAATACACTTCTTATTACACAATTCTCATGTGTGGGAATTAGTAAATAAAAATCTGAGTACACATAATTTTCATAGATATACTAAGAATTAACAATTTTGTCAATTTGCCCAATTTATTATTTAAAAAATTCTGCTGAAGAGAGCCTTTTTTTTTTTATTGAAAAATATGTAGATGCCCTGAGATTCATACAGATTTCTTTCAATCACATTACCATCCTAGATCTGGATGGTTTCATTCTACACGTGAAACCTGAAGTCAGGGATGCGAGTCTTGTGTCATAAAAACGCATCGGTTTTCCAAACGAGAAGCACTGCAAAAGAGTTAGGCGAATTTTTGCGTTCCCTCAAATTTACGAGGGGTCAAGAGTCCCTAAGGGTAGGACAGTTAAGGCTCATTCAAGCCAAATGTTATCGCTTTCGTTTATTGTGCACTATTTCAAGGTCTAAGGGATTCTAAGAACAGAGAATGAGACGACTGTTCTGTTTAGTCAAACCCCGACAGTTGATAACATCATTTTGCGAATCGTTGCACGGAGAATTGTTTTCTTAACTTTTTCTAGGCATTTTTAGCAAAAATTAGTCAGAAAATTGGTTGGACAGCTAAAAAAAATGTATTAGAGGCTCATAATTGTCTATTTAGATATTAATTACCCAGGCCCTAAAACATCTCATAGCTGTTTTATCAGAATTCAATATTGTTTATAATCATTATTCTCTATTGAAAAATAATTACATTTTCGTTTTTAAATGATTCCAAGTAATGAAATATACAACTCAAAACCTTATGAATTGTACCAATGTAAATGCATATCAAATATATTTATCCATAATTTATTTTTGTTGTATACTTTTCTAATGATTTTAAAGTCTTAATAAAACTTAAAACAATCGACATTTTATCGCAATTTTTTCTCTCGGTTATTTCCACCACTTTAAATTCACATTCAATGAAATTGGTATTTTTAAAAACATTCAAATGCAGCTAAAATGAACAAACAATTCTTTTAAGATATTATGCAAGAGTATTTTATTCCCCATAAATTTCGGTAAGTTTATAATGTCTAAATTTTTTTTTTAAAGTACGGAGAGCTGGTGATCATTGATGACATATCTAATGGTCAAAATTTTAAATATACACTAAAAATTTGCAGAATCGGTTATAAGTGAACATGATACCTAAAAACAAAAGCAACTAGATAAGCTAAATATATCCTGCAATTTTATCAAAATATATAATCGTATTAATTTTTTGAATATAATTTGTAAAAGGAGTGATTATCCGTCAGTCTGTCTGTTCATGAGAGTTTGATTAATCATTTAAAAATAGGATACATGAAATTGCTTTGCTTTGACATCATTATTACAAACACGTATCCAATTTTCGCTCCAATCTAAAAGGATAGGAAGACGTGCTTCATACATACTTGATTCTATTTAACAGTATAAAGAAATACGGATACGCTGCACTGCATAAACATATGCATAAGAGAAGGTAGAGAGGTAAACACTATCATTGATCTTTACATTAATTGCAAAGATTAATGGTATTATTAGACTGTTAGATTGCTTTTAATTATAATAATAATAAAGTACTGATAAAAATTGCTTTCCAGTTTGGAGCCCGCAAATTTTAAGGTTGTTACTGCCCCATTGTGAGCAATTGTAGTTTCGTTTCATAAGTAACACCCCTATCAGTAACAAAATATGAGTGAAGTAATATATAATCCCTTATCTGATACGAGTAAACAACAGATTGTTATTTCAAGGCATAATTATGAATGCTATATTTTTGAATATTGAAAAATAATTTATCGCCCACGCATCTTTGAAGCATTTATCTGGATTATTTTGCATTAGAATGTGCATAGAGACATGGAATTAAAATTCCTGCTGCTCTTTACAAAAGATACATCTATCTCATTTATCCACACATGTTTTATCCTTTAATGAATATTCTCATTTGTAAATCAACAAAAAAATGCTTCAAAATATTATAAAATAAATACAGAATCTTTGAAATTCCTTTTTTTAGAAAAAATATTTTATAAATCTATTGTTTTATCTAAGAAATATATCTTCTTTGATAATGTTTTTTAAAAAAAGAGAGCTTGCTGTGTTAAAGACTTTAACAATGTTACCAGTCTCTTTAACATTCCTAACAAAAAAATCAAAAATTCAATTCAATTTATTGATAAAATTGATGTTATATAAACAAAAGTATTGATATATACGTGACTGCAGCATTTAGATTTTCTGTTATAAATTATATATATATATATATATATATATATATACACACACACACACACACATTTGGATGAATTTCTGTATTGACCAAGATGTTTTAAAAAATTCACGAGGAAAAATTTATCATTAGCAATTTATTTAAAATATCTCTTTTAATTTAAAAAAAGCTTTAAAAAAACACGAGCTATCATTCCGTACAAAGGTATTCTCATGCACAGAAAATTTAATTATACGAATATCAAATGGTTGCAATCATGAAAATATAGAAAAATACAGTATTAACAGTGGTTATGGTGTTTATATCTATTTAAGAATATCAAATATGAAATTTATTCAAAGTGTTGAATACCAGTAAAAACTTGTTTTTAAAAAAAATCTTTCTGCGGAGACTTGAGTGCGAAAGAAATCTTGTTTTCGTACAATAAGACCAGCCACGCAATTGTTTCAAGCAATAGTCATTATCTTGCGATAAGAAAGGAACAGCTCAGAACTACGACTCTTTGTGAAAGGAGAAACGCGTCTACATGTGATCAATAGGTTCCGTTGCCCGCCCCACCCCTATTTGTGGGAGGTCTGTTCCAAGAAAGGCATCATTGTGTAAGGGACTTTCCCTATCCCTATGAATAATAGAATTCTTGTTTGAGAGCTTCTATTGGACAGATCGTATCGATTGTAACTTTCTACTGTGATTGCAAGAGCTGTAGTTGAAATATCAACAATACGATACGATCATGGTAAGGGTGTGATTTGAATCACACCTCTCAATGAAAAGTATTGATCACTTGTATCTGTGACTTTCTGATATCGGTGACGTAATAACCGTTCTGAAAATATTCGTCATCCCTACTTGAGTGCGAAAGAAATCTTGTTTTCGTACAATAAGATCAGCCGCGCAACTGCTTCCAACAATAGTCATTATCTTGCGATAAGACCTGAACAGCTCAGAACTATGACTGTTTGTGAAAGGAGAAACGTGTCTACATGTGAGCAATAGGCTCCGTTGCCCGCCCCACCAGAACTATTAGTGGGAGGTCTGTTCCAAGAAATGCATCATTGTGTAAGGGACTTTCCCTATCCCTATGAATAACTGAATTCTGTTTGAGAGCTTCTATTGGATAGATCGTATCTATTGTAACTTTCTATTGTGATTGCAAGAGCTGTAGTTGAAATATCAACAATACGATACGATCATGGTAAGGGTGCGATTTGAATCACACCCTTACCATGGTGTGATTTGAATCACACCTCTCAATGAAAAGTATTGATCACTGGTATCTGTGACTTTCTGATATTGGTGACGTAATAACCGTTCTGAAAATATTCGTCATCCCTATTCTGAAGAGAAACATAAACATAGAAAGAGGAAGAAAAAATCACACCATAAACATAAAAAGAAAAACGTAAACATTAATTTTCTGTGAAGCATTTCCATTATTTATATAGTGTAATATATATTAATAAAAATTTGTTACAATTTTATTGAAATTAAAGAGACTTTGGAAGAAAAATATTTCTTGGGATTCAGAAATAGAAACTGAAAGTCAGAAAGAATTTTCAAACTGGCTCAACGATCTGCATTCATTGAAAAATGTAAGCATACCGCGTAGGCTTTGTGTTTCTTCTGCTGAACAGCAGAGGATTAGTATCTATACTTTTTGCGATGTGAGCCAAAATGCATATGCAGCAGTCATTTTTATCAGAGTGGAAATGGCTCAGATAGTGAAGGTTCATCTTTTAGCCGCCAAGTCTAGAGTTGCTCCTCCTAAAGTACTTACTTTACCCCTCGTGTGAAAGAAGTGGCCGTATTATTAAATTACGTAAAAGAATGAATTTGTAATATGTGAAATACTAAATTTTTTGAAGATTTTATTGAGCTGTCCTCCAACATCTCAAGGTGGGAGGATTTTCCGTTCTATTAAAACTTGGTAACTTTGTTTTCATAAATATTAACTCTCTATTTTGTAATATTATCTTTCTTTTATTGTGGTATTTGTAATCTTTAGTTTTTCAAATATGGCAACATTGTTTTTAAAAGTTTATGGAATTTTGTATTCTGTTTATCATTTTGAATAAAGTTGGCGTTCGATATTTGATGCATGTTTTCTTTTCCACTGCTCGGAATATCTCACCAGGCTTTTGCTTTAAGTGTTTATATAAGTCATCATATTTAATATAAGTATAAGGCGTGAGCACGCAACACAAATTAAAAAAAAACCTATCATCGCAAATTAAAAGTTAAGAAAGGCAACTTTTAGAACGTGACTGGATAAAATAAAATAAATATAAAATGTGATATTTTCTTTAAAAAATGCAAGGCAAAGGATTCTATGATCGTATTTAAATCATTAATTGAATAAATTATCTTTATTTATACAGGATTGAATTTATACAGGATATGCATTCAAATTCCTTTCCAATGGCCAATTTGTAAAATATTATTAATAGGCATATATATTGTTTAATACTATTAATTTGATCTAAATGAAGTATATAATTACATTTTATGTAGTTTGAATCAAACAATGCATTTATGAATAATGAGTTTTAGATTTCTTCATACTTTGCTCTGTGAGCCATATTTTACAAAACATTTTTATTAATATTTGAAATAAAAGTTGCTACATCAATCAGTCTTCTAAATCAATCATTAGAACTGACTGATTTATTAAATAAAAGAATATTAGGAAAACGCGTTCTTTTAGAACTTTCATTCCATCATCTTAAAGAAAATATTAATTTCAGGCCAATCAATGCCCGGAGTTACTTCAAGGCTAATGAATATGTGATTTAATTGAAAATTTTAGAACCCATTACTCATGGCGAGCCAGCTGGTTGCCAAAAGTGGCTAGTATATAATATTTCTAATAATTAAATTATATGCAAATATAAATTACAGTTGTAATTATTAATTTTTATTCTCACTGAGGCATGAATTAGGCTCTTATTTAAAGTAATTTATAAAAAAAAGAGAAAAAGAACCATTAAAATGAATTAAAATTCATCCTTATTTCAGGATAAGCAATTAACTGTTTCATAAACATCATTTGGATAATAACTGATTTAACAATAATTTAATAGTCAAATGAAATGTCTCAATGATACTGATATCAAGGCTAAATATGTATTATTCAAAACTGTTTAATTATTTGTTAATGTTTCAGTAAAATAATAATATGAATAACTTAAAAAATTTTAATATCATTCCATTGGAATTTAACATAATTTATTTGAATTATGCAACTCAGATATATGTATTTTAATATACAAATTCATTTTTCATTGATGAGATGAAATGATCAACTTCGTATTTATACATATTTCTTAATAATCACGTTATCTGATCTATGCATTTAATATACCAAATACCCAACTAATATAAATATATTCCTTAGAAATGCATATTGGCTCAGAAATAAATATAACAATTCATTGATCAAATCATATTTTTCTTTAAATAAATAGAAAAATTTTCATTTGCTTATTTATAATATAAAACCAAAAATATTTGTCTGCCTTTTACAAAAATTCCTCCTAAACAAATAACATTGAACTGCATTTGGTATTCTGAGATACATTTGTAAATAAATTGTGCTGCTTTAAAATTAATTTAGGTATTTAATTAAACAATAATAAATAAACCAATCAATTAGTTGACACAGGTGAGAAATTTATTATGTATTCTTCATTTGTACCATACCATATTTATTATACAAACATTCCCATTAACTTTCTTAAAAAAAAACGCCATAATCTGTCGTTATATTTAATTCATTAACACTGTCCTTAAAATCAAAGACATCTACATTCATTAATCCCGAAGACACATTTCCTATCGTTTTTTAATATGCAGCATTATCTATACAAAGCTGTACTATCGTTTGGAGCATGCGCAGTTTTGCCTTTGGCTCGATAGCGCTTTATCCAGAACAACTTGACACGCTCGAAGTTAAAGCATGCTCACTTCTGTCCATGGCAAATTGTTACGGGCGCGGACTAAGGTCTAGTATCATCTTAGTGGCTTCTATTATCCTCAGATAATCACAGTAACGGACGCAATTGAGAGAATAAATTTGGGAGAGTCGTTAGCCGGAGAACGTTTGGATCCTCACTAGAAGTTCAAAGGGGTGAAAGCATTCGAAGTAGAAGAGGGAGTAGCACTGGAGGATGGGTTTGGCCCCCGAGAGGCCACGTTTGATTCCGCTAGTGATGGAAAAAATGAACGGTTGCTCGCGGAAAAAAGTTTTGCGCCAAAAGGTGAAAAATTATTTACGCGCCAAGAATGAAAAGCAATTTTAGAATGTTTAGTGGGAAGTGCGGACGGCTGACAGTTTTGGCTTAGCGGATCCACGAAGAAAGCATACCTTATTTATGCACACGATTTGCACGATCTTTCTTAATAAAAGGATAATACCGTAATATTATTTATTTAGCTTTGCTGATAATTACGTTTTATGAATCTAATTTTTGGCTAAAAATGAGTGCGGCTGAGAACAGTGAGAGATTGCAAAAGCAGAATTTTCCACTGCCTCATTGAATTTATAATAAATTAAAGGAAACTAATATGTTATCTGAGGATTAAATTTTATAGTCTATTGGTTTGTTAAATGAAATTTAATGTTTACACTGAGCAATGCAATGAACATACAAGTTTGATTTAAATTCTAAAGGGAAGTTAAAAATGATGCTTTATTTGGTACTGTTTTAATTTTATTTCTTGCTAGAGCTAAACGTGTTTTTTTAGTTAGCTGATATTTTTTAAATGTGGTTAAGTATATTCCATTTTTAAAAATCTAATTAAGAAATAAATTACTGTTACAGAACATTTAAAACATATATATATATATATATATATATATATATATTTGCAAGCATGCTTTGATTTTGTTATTTGCTAGCATTCGTATTTTTGTGGTTTAAAAATTGCAATAATAGAATCTATAGCCACTTTCTTACAGTTTTGTCTATTCTTTTTTATTTATTTGCTTTGTTAAAAAATAAATTATAAAACCAGAGTTACTCAAAATTGATCTTTTATTAATGTTGATAATGTGTATGATAAATACTTAAAATCTGTTTTAAAATTGAATAATTCATATTTGTAAAAATAAGTGATGTAAAGAAATAGAAAGAAAGTATGATAACCAAAAATCTTCAAATGAAACAATAAAATATTCACTGTTTTCTATTTAATAAAAATTAATTTTTATTTTGTTAAAACGAGATTTATATTGAATTAAAAATCAATATATTCATTAGCAGATTAATACTACAGGATTTTAAAAGTATTTTTCAATAAATGTACTTTTTATTCCAAATTTTTTTGTCCTAAATTTATCTATGCATACCAAAATATAATTTCTCTTTTGGTGCACAAAATCTGAATTTTGATAGAAGCCATACTAAATTTGAGAAGTGATTGGTTCTAATTATATATAACTGATGTAATAATGTTTTAAAGGAAAACTTGTACTAAAAAGTTCTTATGTCTTGGATATTTTAACTATTTTTTCTTCATGTTTATAAATTTGCTCAAAATGCTCTATTTTTATAATAATGCACAGAAATAAAAAAATTAAAGGAAAAAAAATTCACTTTTTAATTTAAAAAAAAAGAATTATAATAGAATTCATTATGATAATTTGAGTTTATTTTAAATTAATACAATAATAATTTTCAGTTCTATTGTAAAAAAATCATTTGTTAATTCTTGCATAATATTTACGACATATTTTATTCAATATTTACATTTTTCCTTGAAACTTTTCTTTTTCTCAGTTTATGGAAGCTTAATATCTTCTCATTTTGATTCTACAGTTATAATTCATGAAATAAAAGTGATTTGCTTTGCAAGTATTCATTATTGTAATATAAGGTATATTAATAAATATAACTTTTAATAAAATAAAAAACATTAGCTCCTCCTTAGAAAGTGCTATACTAATATCGTTTTAACTGATTCAAATGGTGAGTGATGAATATTTTTGGAGTATTGTGTTTAAAAAAAATTATAGATGATGATGAAATTCCTTAAAACCAGATGACTTGCATAGTACTACTTCCTATACATACCTACTTTATCTTTTAAAATTCAGGTTTTGACTGAATTATTTTTTAAAAAAAGACAATTTCTAAGAGGATATAGAATGAAATCTTGTTGAAAAATTGAATGGAAGAATTTTTATTATTTTAAAATAATTGTAATTACAGTAGAATGATGAATTGTAACACTATTAAGTTGAAAATGTCATTTAGAATCAATAATAAAATGAATAAAAATTCTTCAATCAAATGATCTGTAAATTCATTTGTTCAATAGACAATTTAATAACTTAGAAAACATCTTTTTAAAACAACTTCCATTGTCTCTATTACAAAATTGTGAAAAAAACGCTTATTTCCAAAAATAATTTGGTTGTGATCCAATTCACCTTCAATAAAAATTTTAAAGCTAATGATACAAATAGATTGAAACTGTTTAAATAGTTAAACTTAAATTAACCAATTGGGTCAATAAAAGAAAATAAATGGCAATCAACTGAAGACATACTTATTTATTACTGTAAAAAGGATGGATATGGAATGAAAAATATGATAAGGATAACAAAATATGTTTTGACCACTATTTTGATGAAGGAGCTTGCATGAAATCAGTGTTTTAAAAATCAAAGGAGTTTTGTACTTTTTAAATGCAACTGAAATAACTTCCTGTGCCATTGTATTCACGAAAGAAGAAAAAGAATCTTTTAACATATGAAAAAGCTGTGGAACTTGAATGTGTATAATATAATTGGAAATTTCTAATAAGCTAAAGAGAAATTGAAAGAAGAAAAAAATAAATTGAGCAAAGAGAATGCCCAAACATTTACATGTGAATATGTTATATAACATATTCCACAGTATGTATCAAAGCCAATAATCTATGAAAATCCTCTCAAAATTCAAATTCTACATCTAAAACATGATTCTTTTTACTGCTAAAACCATAGCCTTAAAGATTTGATAAAAGAAAAAAAAATGTAAACAATATCTCGCTTTTGTTTCTAATATTTTAAGTAAGAAAAGAAGAATCTTTTATTTAATTCAGTTAAAATTGCTTTTAATAAATCATCTACCTCATTATTGTTCATTGTAATTAAAAAAAACTGACATTTAAAATGGATACTTAAAATGTATGTGTTAGTGTTTGTTTTAATATTTTTTAAAAAATTAATATATATATACAATCTTTTTTTTTATCTTTATACTTTAACTGTCTCTTTGTAACATTAGTATATTAGATCAAATAGTTTTTTTTTTAAATATGAATACAATTAATTGAAATGTAAATACGCATTCTGGATATTTACCCTTAAAATTAAATGCCCAAATACCATCACTAATCAATTCACACTTAAACTTCTTTACAGCATTGTTTTAGAAAATTTCACTCACGAAGAAAAATAATTCTCATAAAGAACTGTTATCCTCCTTTTTAAAAGATTTTTCAGCTACTACTGCAATCATAATGTTTCCTTCCTTCCTTTCTTTTTCCCCCCTTTAAAAAATTATTATCCTTTTTTATTAACTTACTTTATTTTTTTTTTTTTTTTGCAATTACTTAAAACGTATAATGTTGAGTAACAGAAAAAACAAGTTTAAGTTAATGGCAAAAGAATAAATTCTTCTTTACCTTAGTTCAATTTTGATATAGATTGGTATTAAGAATTAAACGAATTTCATAACAGTAATAAAAATTATTGTAGAAATACAATCAAAATACAGTATTTTTTTAAGTTTATTTATATTAAAAAGACAACAGTACGATAAAGAAATTAATATCAATAAAATTTGTTATTAAGTTTGGAAAATGGTGTTAATATCATTTTTGTATAGTAATATATTTTGGGAATTATAAAAGGAAAACGTCAACTTTTTGTTTAGCTAAAATTGTAATTGGAAATTTTCATGTATTGCATCAAAGCACACGCTTTCAAACTTTAAAGTATGTTTAGAGATGCATAATCCACGATTTTTTCAATAACAAATAATTTTGCTATTGTTATTTTTAAATATCTGTTCCAAATATCTGTTATTTCAATCATATTATTAATTAA
>JAPMOQ010060842.1:0-46039 GCA_026543055.1 Argiope trifasciata
CTGCTTCTTTCTTCTCGGAATTAGAGATTTTGTTAATATTTGTAATAATATTATATTCTGAATCTCTTGTTTTTCATGAAACTCTTATCGATGTGTTTGTGAATAGAGGAATGCAATAATTCAAAAAGATCTGTTTGAAAAATTTGATTACAAATGGTTATTTGAATCAAAAGGAATTATAAATGCCTTATTTGAAGTAGAAAAACGCATCGATCTAGATTTGAGTATATACTGCCTCTAAGGGAAGAATGAAAGCGATATTAGCAAGAAAATTCATTTTCAATGACGCCGTGTAAATACATGTGATGCATTTATCTCTCTAGTATTGCAGTAATAGCAGAATTATTCAATTGAAAGGATAAATACTTAAAATATATTGAAAGAGTATGTGATAATGTAAGTTATTTATTCAGAATTTTCTGAAAAATCAATTTCTTTGGCCAATTTATTATTTGTTTCTTGTGTTGAGAACTCTCTTCCGCTTGGAGATCTGCTTCTTTCCTCTCAGAATTAGAGATTTTTTTAATATTTTTAATATTATTGTATTCTGAATTTGTTCCTTTTATTGAAACTCTAAACGATGTGTCTTTCAAGATTTTTGTGTATTTTTATTAAATACTGTTCCGTTTCTGGTCATTTATTTACATTTATTTGGAAGGAATTTATTCGATATAATAATTTTTATTTCTGCACTTCAAAACATTCTACAGCTGAAATTTTTTTTTCTGTCTTTCTCAGGTTCACAGATTCAATCAGTGAATAAAATCCGCAGCATTTCTTAAAAATTGACATAATACACGTGGGGCATTTGCTGCTTCACTACGCTGATAATCTTTCAATATAACATTGCTTGTAGTTCGGAAGGGAATGCAGAGAATTATTGATCCCATTTCTACGAATATGTATTTTTTAATCAACAATGCTCTAATTTAGAAGCTTTTGAAGTTAAAACCTCTCTCATGTTATAAATAAGTTTTTCTTCAAAGCAGCTTTGACATGCTGATTTGTATGCTATACATGTAAATGTGAACACATTGCATAAAATTCAGTTTTAATATGACTTTAACTTTTTCCCTTTAATTTTTCTAGAGAAAGTGTCGGGTCATATATGTGTTTCAAATCTACTGTTTTCGGTACCTCGAAGCATTTTCTTTAATACGCATTCTTTAATACATTTCGAAATTTATTTCATTCTATTTTGGAGAAGTTTTCACTGAACTCAGATTTGCTGAAGAAATTTGGAACAAGTTCTATATTTGGTCCAGCTACGCCAAACATGTGATAACTAAAAATTCCGCGTGATATAAGTGTTTAAAAACACACTTACTTTTGTCAAAATAAAAACATCATAAAAAACGAAATCTTATGGTACAGCAAAAAGATGGAGAATATAAATTCAAATTAAAGAATCAGGAAAGTCAACTTTAATCAAACAACTGAAAACGTAAAAATATAAATAAATATATCTATAGCTGAATCCAAGTATAATGAATTATATTAATATAAATTAATTAACAAAATAAGCCAAGCAAAAATGAACAAAAACGAATCAAAACTATAACCAATAGAAAAAGAATCCGGCCTGAAAACTTCGTCAAGGATCACTTTCAGGCAAGGATTCAAAATAAGGGATTTTTTCTATGAGGCATCGGTGGATAATGGTCAAAAGTATTGACACCTCATGACCCTAAAATTATGGCAAAACAGATATAGTAATTTAAACAACAAAAAACAAAAACAAAGCAAAACATTAAAAAACCTCACCAAATGAAACAAAAATATATCGATATAAAGTAAAATTACATAAGAATATTCAACCAAAAACTTTTTTAATTCTTAAACTTGTTTGAATCCGTAATGATTTTTAGTTTCGATTCCGGTTTTGGTTTCGTTTCCGTGGTTAGTGCCGTTTCTGTTTCGTTTACAAAATTTTATTAATTATAGTAACTTGGATTTGTGTCATTAATTGGTTCTTTTTCAATTACCTTTCATTTTGTGAACTTTTAGCGTTTAATTCCGAATTGAGTTTGAATTTCGATTTCGACCTAGTTGGTTTCGTTTTAATTTTTGTTGACCAGGAAATGGGTTTTAATTGTTTTAATAATTTTATGATTATATTAACATAATATATAATATTATGTATGCATGACACAATAGCATGAAACAATAATGATTCCAATCCTTATACCTGAAAAGGATCCTGCAAACCCATTGAGCAACAAGCCAAATGCTATGACCAGTTGTTTGTGCAAAACGCATAAGCGAATGGTCAATGCCAGCTTAGTGTTTGAATTAGAAAAGCATGGATGCATTTGTCACTTGCAGAGTGGCTTCAGAAGAGGACGCTCAACGTTTGATAACATAGTTCTTCTGGAAACACAAATTCATAATGCCTTTGTTCGCAGGAATCGTCTTGTTTCCATCTGTTTCCACATTGAAAAGGCCTATGATCGCACGTGGCGTTATGGTATTCTTCAAAAACTTTTTAACTTAGATTTTAGAAGATACTTCCCAATTTTTATTCGGAGCTTTTTGACATCTCGAATAGTTCGTGTACGTGTCGGTAATTTTTATTCTGATTCTTTTATACAAGCTGAAGGACTCCCGTCAAGGAAGTGTTCTGAGCATTACTCTTTTTATCACTCACTTTAGTGAAATTCTATGCCAACTTCCCCCATCTGTTCAAGGAACACTATACCGGGTGGCCAGAAATAAAACACCCCTACTCTGACCTCCCTGGATATCGAACTACTCAGTGTAAAGGCTTGAAAATTTGTGGACATACTATTCAAAAAATGGGGAAACGGATTTCACGAAAAAAAAATTTAGTTCCAGAAATCACCGATAGGTGGCGCTGTACCACTGGACGTATGCTGAAAAGACACAAAAACACGTTTTAAGCACATTTTATTTGAAAGTACCAAGCATACATGAAACAAGGACGTTATCGATGCAGGGAATGCTGCTCAATATGGTTCCCTTCCTGAAGATGTAAAATGTGAAGTCTGTGGACAGCTTGTTCAACTGCGGATCGTAACTGGTCATCTGAGATGCTTCTCACATGCAGACTGATACTCTCTTTCAAATCTGCCAAGGTTATCAGACGTTCTCGATAAACAAGGTTTTTTAAGTGTCCCCAAAGCCAAAAATCACACGGATTAAGATCCGGTGAACGAGATGGCCAAGTTGTCGGAAACGCGCGACTGATTATTCTGTCAGTGGTGAAATGTTGGCGAAGAAACTGTTGCACAGGGAGTCCAATGTGTGGAGGTGCTCCATCTTGCATAAAAGTAATGATGTCAAGGCATTGGCGCTGCTGCAAATGGGGTACAACAAATGTTTCGAGCATCCTTTTGTACCTGTTGGCCGTCACGGTACATGTCTCAAGGCCATTGGAAGTAACCTCTTCGAAAAAGAACGGTCCAAGGATGAATGTGGCTGTGAATCCACACCAGACTGTAACTTTCGGTGAGTGGAGTGGAATCTCTTGGAAGGTACGGGGGTTTGTCGTGTCCCATATGCGACAGTTATGGGTGTTCACTGTTCCTCTGAGGTGGAAATGGGCCTCATCGCTCCACAGAATCTGCCACGGCCACGATGCATCCACTTCAACTCTAGCAAGAAATGTCAATGCAAAGGTCAGTCGCATCTCCCTGTCTGTGGCCAGCAATTGTTGATTAGGGCGGATTTTGTACGGGAAACAATGCACCATTTTTCTGAGTACGTTCCACACTGTGCTATAGGGAACACCCAAGTGTCGTGACACTGCACGTGCACTACTGCAGCCTAAAACATTATCCATTGACTGTTCAACAATACCGGTGGCAACATCTTCAACGACATCTGAACGAACCGGTTTGCGTCCTCGACCAGGCTGAACTCCAAGATGTCCAGTTTCCTCGAATCGAGCGATCATTCTCCTGAGAGCTTGTGGAAGCAATGGTCCCTTACGCAAATCCTTAAGTCGGCGAAACTCTCGAAGTGCTGCTGGAACATTTCCTTTATTCTCGTAAAACAACTTCACAAGCAAAGCGCGTTCTGGCAGCGTGACAGCCATCACTAATAAGAATGACATTCCCCACCTTTTAACTTCTTTTATACCCAGAACATGGCTTCTAACCATGCTTTATGCAAATTTTTCTGGTTACAGTATGAAATTGCAGTTACAACGGGAGTTCTAGCTTCTTTACTATTTTTATTTTCCATAAGGGGCAGAAAAATTAAAAAGGAAGCATGGAAGCATTCCATTCCGCATAAACATTTTAATTTTTATTATTATTTGTGTCTTTTGATCATAGTTCCAGTTGTGCAGCGCCACCTATCGGTGATTTCAGGAACTAATTTTTTTTTCGTGAAATCCGTTTCCTCATATTTTGAATAGTATGTGTACAAAATTTTGAGCCTTTACACTGAGAAGTTCGATATCCATGGAGGTCAGAGTAGGGGTGTTTTATTTCTGGCCACCTTGTATATTGATGATTTGCAGATCTCCGTTCAAGGCTATAATGTGCCCTTGGTTGAACGACAATTGTAGAATTTAATAAAAGGCCAACTTTACACCATTGTGGTTTAACAAGAAGGTTAATCTTTAACAAAGAATGTAGATCAAAACTAATTAATCTAATAAAGCATTTTACACTTCAGAAACCTTCTAAATTCAAAATCAACAGCCGGCCTTCTTGTATTCCTCCTTTGGGATTACGAATTCGTAAATTACTTCCAGATGAATTTCAAGCGCTTGATGTCAGCAGTAATAATTCACATGCAAACCCCCCATGGATTTGCAATAACATCACCTACTTGAATCCATTTAAGAATCTACATAAAGCGGATGTTTGTGGTTCTGTTTTCAAATCTATATTCTTTTCCCATAGACAAGTATTTCACGATTATCTACCCATTTATACAGATGGCTCTAAATCCGATACAAATACTGGTTGCGCTTTTGTTTGTGAGAATGACATTATAAGTTTTAGACTTTATGATTTCACCTCTGTTTTTACCTCTGAGTTGACAGCGTTGTATATGCGCTAAAATATCTTTCAGAAAAACATCCAGTAAATGTTATTATTTACTCTGATTCTCTAAGTGCATTGGAATCCTTGAATAATCATATAAATTCCCATGGTCTAATACAGGAAATTAAGCGCTTGAAATCCAACCTGCATAGGAAGGGCTATAGAATTTTGTTTTCCTGGGTACCAGCTCATGTCGGTATAATAGGTAATGAACAGGCAGACACAGCTGCCAAAGTTGCTAATATGTATCGTCCTATGCCTCTTCATTATACCGATATCAAAAGGGCACTACGTAAGTGGATGCTAAGGACTTGGCAAAATGACTGGAATCAAGAAGTAAATAATAAACTCCACGATGTAAAACCATACATTACTCCTTGGGCTTCATCTTTCAATCGAAAATTTGATGTCATTCTGACTAGACTGCGTATCGGCCATTCACGTATGACACACAGATACTTGCTATTTGGAGAATCTCCGCTTGTCTGTGGCTCATGCAGTGTTCCACTGACTATACGCCATGTTTTAATTGAATGTTCTGTTTTTTATAGAGAGCGTGTAAGCTTTTTTAACACCTCTGATTTTAACTTGTCTTTCCTTCTAGGGGAAAAACCTCACAAGAATTTATTCCCATTTTTAAAGAAAATTGGAGTTTTTAGTGAAATTTAAATTTATTCATATTTTGCTTACTGTTTTACAAATTTTCTACGATGAATTTTATGGTATTAAATAGGAACGCTCAATAAACGACTTATTTTTTCGGCGCAGCATATCCTAGAAAAGGATCTTGCGCCAGAAAATTACCATATTCTATCCTATCTAAATTCAAAACTTATAACATCGGAAGGAACCTATCATTCAAAATATGTCAGATATATGAAGCGAAGATTTTATTTAAAAAATAATTTCTTTTATTGCCCATTAGTGTCATTTTCGTTCTGTGATAATTCGTTTTCAAACAAAAATATTAAAAAACATAAAATATTGTTTAAACTGAGAGCAGACAAATGAAGTAAGATGCATTGGTTTATGCCTTCTTAATTCCGAAATTTCTCTTTTTCGGTTTTCAAACCTTGATTAAATTATATTTAATAATTTAAAATCTTAACATTTCCAAAAGATTTCACCTCAAATAAATTGCTTGAAGGGTCCCCATTTTTAAAAAATGGTTGAAAAGAAAAATGGTTGAGAAAATTTAAAACAAAAAGCTTTAAGAGGCGTTTTAGTTTATATGAATGAGGAGACGAGTGTTTCAGAGAAGTTAACAGAGAAATGAATTTAGTCATTAGCTTCTTTCCTTCATCAGTCATTAAAGTAATAAACTTTCCGTTTTTTATCAAGAAATAGAAAGTTTAACAATTCGGAAAAGACTTTCTGAAAATTGTTGCCGAATATTTTAAAATCTACATAAATAAATAAAGTCAATATAATGCAGGCGAAGATTTCTTGAATTAGTCATATTCATTGTAATTCCAATGATATGCACAACTGGTGTTAAAAAAATATTTAAGTGTGTGCTCGATGACTTTCTATTGCAATTTCATAAGGTATCCCAGGAAATATGATCATTTAAAAATATGCAGAAGGAATGCTGTTTTTCGTTTGATCCTTTGAGTTTTTTCTCATGTTTAAATACCTTGGCTTCATAGTTCATATTGTACGAGTGTAAAAATGTTTTCATAGTCGTAATAAACTTCATGCGTCAGAAAATTGTTACCGCTCTCTGACAATATGTCTGAATGAAGAATTGCAACTCTTTTCATTTATCAGTTTTAACAATAACGCATATTTTAAAAATTGATGTTATTTTAGATCCATTCTGCACATTTACAATCGCCTAATCAACCCATTAAAATTTAGGGTGGTTTCATTCTGTGTAAGTTTTATAACAAAATCAAATTTGCTTTATAAAATGTATTATAGTATAAATTTTGAATGAAATTCCAGAGTAATGCTCAAGCCCCGAAGAAAGTGGATGGACTGAAAGAGAGACATTTTCTTATTATAACAAATGCACTGCCGCTTTTCGAATTTCCCTATTCCAAACACTATAAGACATATTTGTCAACTTTTTGAATCAGGATCGATGTATAGTAGGATAATGAAATCTATTTTCAGCATAATATCGTTTATTCTCTGAACTGCTATCAAGCTCTCAAAAGTTGAAAATGATCCATTGCCAATTTTTTAATGCTGATTTTACAGCAATTTCTTTTACAAATGAACAGAAATTCGCTGTTTTCTTTTGATTTTTTTTTCTTGGGATTAACCAAATGTATACGCAATGCTTGTGGTCATTATATCTTAAATACTATTTAAAAAACGCTGAAAATATTCGATTGAAATTAATTTAATATCCTTACTTTTTTGGTAGCTACAAATATACACTTATTTGTTCCATCAGTTCAAGAATACACATCTGAAAATTTTCGAGTTTTTTGTTGATTATTAGCCTCTATTTAAATTTCTTTTACAAAACAGAAATACATTGAATATATTGAAAACGTGTAAATGCACACCCATAAAAAGAAAAAACGCATCGTTATTTGTGAAAGGTAAAGGAAAATAGTGAGATTTGAGATATAACAATTTTGAATACATTTTAACAACAATGACATCGTTTCAAATTTCTAACGATGAAAAAAAGAATGATTCTTGTAACGTCATTACGAAAATAGCAGTTTTTGTTTAAACTTTATCAGTGATATTCATATTCATGTTTCTGTAATATACTGTAAGCTGTTTTTTAGAAACAGGAGAAGCCCTTATATGCAGTTAATTGAGTCATGAATGAGTTCATATAATTAAGCTAAATGCCGGTGGGAAATGTTTATTATATTTTTTCTTTATTTCTTTACATTTTTTATAGTAAAACTTACTTGTGAATTGTAAAAAATAAAAATAACAATAACCACGCTTTATCTAAAAGAAATGCTTATCAATCATGCTTTCAAGATTTGAGATTTCGTTCTGGTATTCAAATAACGATTTCTGAATATTGTTTTATTCATTAGAATTCAAAGATAATTTAAAATCTTGTTAGCCTAGAGGATTGAATAAATAATTTCATGATAAAACAGTTCACATTAATATGAAAATAATCTATACAGAAATTGTTCCTTATCATGAAGTATGTCTCTAACATGTTAATGTTGTGCAGAAAAAAGGCATGATAGCCAGAAATGTTCCACACAAGAAAATCGGGTGAACTGTAAAGGCGATTACTCTTCCTTTTCTCCATCATGCGCGAGCTTGAAAAAAATAATCAAAATCAAAAACGATCTTTCATATTTCGAACCCAAGAACAGAATTCAATTAAAAACTCCTATTCCGGTAAAAGTTACGCTTCTGTACCTCAGAACATCTTTTGCACAAATTTTTTGTGTAGTAACTGCATAAAATTTCACACCAATTCTAATCCACCTGAAAATCTTATGCATTCTAATTCTGAGAATTCCAATAATAGTACCTTAACAGACCTAAGAAACCAAAACAGAAATCTAAGAAAAGTCGCAAAACTCGCTGATATTGAAGTTAGCGAAAATTTCACAATAGGAAATGCCTTTAAAATTTTTAAAAAATCACCAGCTAAAAATTCTGTTTCTTTGGAACTTGCGACACAGGGTATAGTCTGTAAGGACTTGTTGTCCATTTTCGGTGTCATACCTAATAGTCCAGATCACTTTTCTCTCCATACATCACATGAGGATGAGGATTTGCATATGAGTTGTGAAGATTCGGCAACTCTAACACATGCGCCTATTATCTTACCTGCAAACTCGTTTTCTTAATGGGTACCTTCATTTCTTGGAATTGTCCTGGCTTTCGGTCCAAACTTTTTGACATCAAGACCATCATGAACCTCTTTCATCCTGTCTGTTTTTGTCTTTAAGGGACCTTCTTGAAATCCAATCATCCAAATTAATTAGCTAATAAAATTGTACTAGGAACGATGCAGACACTAACTCTCATAGTTCGGAAGGGGTATGTATCTTCACCTCTTATATATCCGAGCACATCTCTCACTTTGATACTTCTCTACAAGCTGTGTTTACACAAATTCTGAAACGAATTTTGATCACAGTCTGTTGCACTTATTTACCGCTTCATGATGTTACGCTTCAGCAAGATCTTGACAAGTTAGTGTACCAGCTTTCTAAAACTTTTATTTTATACGGCAATTTCAATAGGCATGGTATTTTGTGGGGTTCAGATAGTACAATCGCTCGAAGTTTTATAATCGAACAGTATATATATATATCGAACAGTTTATAACAAATGACTGTATATGCCTGCTCAATAATGATTAGAAGTATTTTCATTAACACACACGTAGCTTCCATAGCATTGGTATAGCCATTTGTTCTCCTGAACTCTTGCCATCGTTGAACTTTCCAGTCAGCAAAGATCTGTGTAATAGTGATCATTTCCTTATTATTGTTTCCCATGCTGATAGTGGCATAGCAACTTCCGGTCCTCCATGTTTTCTATCCCAGTGGGATACTTTCAAACTAGTGGTAGATATCACCGAGAACATGTCAGTACTTACATCACAGAAGCAGTACATCATGTTTTTGAAAGCATAATAAATGCCACAAATACCACAAGACTTCCCCACATGTAAGAAAATTTGGGAGATCGTGATGGAATGAAGCTTGTCGGCCAATTATAAAAATAAAAAGTCTTTGTAATACTTTTCGAAGGTATCCGACAACAGAGAATCGGGTTGCTTTTAGACATGCCAAAGCTCTAACACGTCCCATTCGCTGTCTTATTCAAAGGGAATATTAAATTGAATTCATATCCTCCATCACAGCCTCCACTTCCAATCAATATTTGTGGAAGAAAGTATAGGCTACTAGTAGGATATATAGTGAAACTTCCATTACTGTTTTAAATATAGGATATAAGGTGCACTTCATCCCATTAAATGTTGCCAATATTCTCGGTTAACCATTCATACAAATATCCACAACAGATTCTTATCATCATACGTTTATGGCAATTAAGAGTCATACAGAATGATTGCATCTGCGCTTTGGTGGCCGATGTACTTTTCTATATAACTGCGAGTTCAGGCTGTTTGAACAGGAAAAGGCTTTATCTAAGGCCAATGGTTCAAGTCCTGGCCCAGATGGGTTCACATATAATATGCTCCGCCATTTAAATGCAGCTTCCCTTTCGAATCTGTTAATATTATTTAACAGAATATCGATTGAACAGAAGTACCCTTCATAATGACGCAAGGCTATTGTCATTCCAATCTTAAAGCCGGTAAGGAACCATCAAATCCTCTGAAGTACTGACCAATTCCTCTGACGAGTTGCCTTTGTAAGATGTTTGAGTGCATGGTGAATGCTCATCTGTTATTTGAATTTGAGAAAAACTAATGCATATCCTCGTTGCAGAGTGGTTTCCGTAGAGGTTAGTCTACTTTTGACAGCTTCGTACTACTGGAAACCCAGATACGCAAAGCATTTGTTTTGAGGTTCGATCTTGTCTCCATATTCTTCGATATTGAGAAAGCTTACGACCATGCTTGGTGCTATGGCATACTTTCTACATCTGTTAACTTGAGTTTTAAGGTAAACTTCCCCATATTTTTTACATAACTTTTTATAACTTCAGACTTTGTTTCGGCAACATTTATTCATCAAATTTTATTCAAGTTCCTCGGGAAAGTGTCCACAGAATAACGTTTTTTACTGTCCATCTTAATCAAATTCTAACTTGCTTACCTTCGTGTGTTCATGGATCACTTTATGTTGATGATTTGCAGATAACATGCCAAGGAAGCAATACGAATTTAATAGAGCGGCAGTTGCAAAACGACGTTAATAAAGTGTTAGCTTGGTGCGATAACAACGAACATAGTGTTTCTTCGGAGAAAAGCTGATGCTTCCAATTTCGCAAGAAAAGAAATTTTCAACTTGAACCGAATATTCATACTCGGAATATTTCAATTAAAGTTATGAGGGAAGCAACAGTGATTCTAGATTAAAAACTCACCTTCCTTCCGCATATATTATATTTGCGAAAGAAATGAGAGAAATCCTTAAATATTTTAAAGGTTTTCTCAAAAACATCTTTGGGAGGGGGATATCGAACTTCCCTATTCCATATTTATCAAGCTGTTATATTTTCTCGCATTAATTTTGCCTACATGGTGTATGGTTCGGCACGCTATACAGCTTTGCGGTGATTGGATGCATATACCACACTGCTCTAAGAATATGTTCAGGAGCATTTCGCACCTCCAGTAGAGAGCCTGTGTGTTATTTGGCATCAAATCTCTCTCCCATTAAGGCGTTTAAAGTTATCTATTATGAGAGAGCATGATATTTTTTCGCTTGAGGTTTTTGGAGTCTCAAAATGTGAAACACATTGTTAAAGCCTCAAAATGCGTTGACAATAAATTGGCTACTTATCTATTTTTATTTTGAAGTCATCTTTTACAATATAGCTTTTGAAATATAAATCGTCTGCTAATGCAATTTTATTTTGGAGTCAGCTTCCACTTTATAGCTGTTGAATTATCTATCATTTGCTGTTGTAGTATTTCCTTTGTAAATCGCAGCGATACAGCCTAACTCGCTCAACGTTTTTGTTAAATAAACCAAACAGGTTAAAATATTGTTTGTTTAATTGATAAAAATTGTTGTTTCTGGGATAATTAAAATAGGGTTATCAGAAAATAATGCATAAGATTGCCACATTTGGAGATTTATCGGCAACTAAAGTTACAACTTTATTTCTAAATTATAAATTATCTGAATTCTCAAACATTATCTTAATTAATGTAAGTCTTTAACTAGTTTAAACCATTTTAAAATAATCATGTCACTATCAGATTACGCACACTTCGATAATTAGAAAAAAACAACAGATTTCAAAATCAGTCGAGCTCTCCAAAACTTTGTTTTCCAGCTAGAAAAATTGAAAAGGAAAGTTCAAAATAATTATCAATATATACAAATATAGAGATAGGGAGAGGGAGAGAGTGGGACAGAGACCGATAGAGAAGTCTCGTGATTCTTTCGAACCGGTTTAAACTGGTTAATGGCTTAAATTAAATAAGACAATTAATAACTTAAAAAATAGTAATTTTTTTACATGATAACTCGAAGTTTGAGATAGTAGACTTCATTTTCAACTTTTCTATTTCTTTCTTTTTTTATACTAATACCTAATAAGATCTGTTCCTAATCACTCCATTGGCATATAAATCTTTCCGTTTGTATTTGCAAACTATATGATGCCCACCCTTTCATGTTTTTCCATTCAGTGAGGCTATTTGAAAGGCCCGAATCATTCGTGATTCAAACCTTTCAAATGTCACCATCACGACTGTTGATTTTTTTTTTCTTTTTTTTTTCCCCTTGGGATGTCCCATACTTTTCATTTCTGAATCTATTTACAGGTTTTGACAAGTTCTCCATTGCTTCTGTTGTTTACTAGCAGCTTTTGCTTTATCATGGCACTCAATATTCTTCTTTCACGCCAATTTTTACTGATGGTTCCCGATCATATGGGTATGTTGGTTGCGACATCATAATTCCATCTGATAGTCTGAACTATAGCATACACAACTGTTGCTCTCTTTTCACGGATGAGTAGCATGGTTGCAATTTTCTGTGCTCTTTGGGAAATCTTGCTACTTTCTCAGCTTAATTTTATATATACTGACAGTCTGAGTGTTTTGGAGACACTCTCTCGTTATCACTATCAGATGAAACCCAGTTGCTTTACAAATTTTTTACGACTTCTAGAAAACAAGGATTTCTATATACTTTTTTGTTGGATCCCAGGGCATGCAGGAATTTCCGTCAGTGAAAAGGTTGATTTTGCAACTAAATCGGCAACATTATTTCTTTCGCAATCGCTTCCATATCGTGATGCTAAGCAACCGCTTGCATGCCAAATATTTTCAAAATGTCAATTGGCATGGGATCTGCAGATCCAGAATAAGTTACCTTTCATGAAAATCACAGTTGGTTTATAGCCTATTTTACCACAGCGGGAGAATGATGGTTAAATGACTTGTCTCTGTACAGGACATACTCGTTATATTCATGGTCATCTCCTTTTTGGTAAAAGAGCACCAATATGTTCCAAATATCATACTGATGTTAGTGTTCAGCATGTTTTGGTTGAATGTCCTAATTTTGCAGTTCATTGTCGTCACTTCTTCCCCTCGTCTTGTCTTAATATGCAGTTTAGCCAGGATATGGCTCTTGAGCCAATAACACCCAATACACAATACACACAGTCTTAATATGCAAGACTTGGTGGTGAAACATACCATCCAAATATTTTTCCTATTTTATATTCTTTTAGAATAATTTTATTGAACGTTAGAAATTATTGTTGCATCTGAATTTCGTACATTTATTGTTAATTTTTCAAATGTTCTATCTTTACTAGAATCGTCTGTTTTTTAAATTATAACCAAGTATTATATGGAATGACATTAAACCATACGCTTAGTACAGTATTGCCAAAAATAGCTCTTTCGCCAACAATCCCAACAATAACAGCATCCCAATCATAGCGATATATAGAGAATCAAAAGACAAAAACCTCAAAATTTCCTACGGCGAATTTGAACTTGGGACTACTATTTTGCAATATTAAAAAGTTTATATGCAATCACATTTATTCTATCTGCCATATTCTAATTAAAAAACAATGGGTTGTAGTTTGCTTATCCTATGCGTGAGAAAGACGTTAAATTAATTCGTCTCATACTTAGCGCTATACACGCGCCATGCATAGCATTTCATATTTGGTGAAAATGCATCTATGGGCAATATCTGTGAAGGTCATTTTACTGGCCTCCATAATTTAATTCGTTGTTCTATTTACCTTATCATACTTATTTCTTTACCTTGTCTTCTTTTAGATTACAAGACCTGATGAGTAAAAACTATCGTGCAAATAGTTTTAAGTTCTTTAAAACTACTGGTATTTATGCCTACATATAGCAATTTTTCCCCCTTCTGATTGTGCTGAAGGTTTCTTTTCCTAAGTTTTTGTATATTAAATCATTGTTTTTAATTATTCTAAATCATTGTAAAAAGTTTAAAGATAACTAAAATCATTTTTATTTGTATCGTCATATTTTATATATTTTATACTTTTATCATTTGAATGGTTCAGTGTAACCAAATATGACTCTTGCGTAAAAACAATCTTTCAACAGCAAATCAGCATCTTTCGTTTGTCCGACTTGATCACTGTCACCCTGCAGTGTGGAGATATTGAAAGTATATTGAAGTTTAAAGATAAAGATCCCTGCGAATTTCCTTTACGTGTGACTAACAGTCTTGAACAATGAGAGAAATTGGCAAGACAATTGGCCGATCGTATGAGAGGCTTCTGTTTATCATTCTCTTACCTCCTCTGTCTGTTGAGAAGCCTTTCATTTATGCTTGAGACAATCACAAACTGCCGAGCTTTGTTATTAGAGTTCACGCATCCCCTCAAGCATGCATCTTCTTTAAGTGTGACGGAATTCACAATCCCGAGGTACACGAGTGATCTGGTATGCCTTCCATATACCTCCTGGTATGCTTTCCATATACCTCCTGGTAAGCCTTCCATGTATCTCCTGGTATACCTCCACTCTGTCTTCTACTTTTGGCTTTCATTCTTTCTTTTCTCCCCAGGTAGCACAGTCTGTTGCACTTGTGGTGACATCTTAATAAGCCAGTAACTACCACTAAACATTGGTGGACATTTTTGTATAGTGGATAAGTTACTGGACTTCAAATCCGAACATCGCAGGTTCGATCCTTGGCGGAATTCAACCTACGTATTGGCACAATTCCGCCAACACCTACGCCAAACACTATACAGTAGAACTGTACGATATTGTGCGATATTATATGATATTAAACAATATTCCACAATATTTAACAGTATTGCGAATATTGAGCAATGTATTACAATATTGTACAATATTTGTGTGTTACTAGGGTCATGAGTAGGGGGGGGGGAGCGCTCCGTCAGAAGCTGTCGCAGCTCTGTTTGCTTCTTGCTTCTCATGGATGGCCGAAAAAACCCAGTAGTTGGCTCTGTTTGGGGACCCATAATACGATGGCACATTTCTGCCCCTGGTGTATCAATCGGATGACATCCAGGATATTAGGCCGGATTTCTCAAACGTATCAAGCAAAGGGGTCACTTCTTGGGCGTTAAGGGTAATCACTGTTTGAGGGGTCACTCCCAGCTTATACATTTCGATTAGTACTATGGTAAACTCTGAGATTGGAAATACCCAGAGCCTGTGTCTGCCATCATCTGCCGAATTCTTCGCAGATGTCTACTTACGACTAATGGATTTTTTGCATCATGTCTGAGGTGTTTATAGTTTGATCTGTAACGATCAAACCTTCTGCGTACTTTTCAGCAACGTTCTCCTGACAGTATGGTATACAGAACAGTTGTGGAATGTCTGCTCCCAAAATGTTGGTCTTTCTAATTAACATTTTTATTCTAATTAAAAATTACATTGTGTAAATGGCTGAATGCACATGCGTAAACATTTCTTCTTCCTCTTTTTATTTTCTTATTTATTTCCTACATTTGATATTTTTTTTAATTAATTTTGATTCTTTATATATGTAGTTTTACGTTGTAAATTATAATTATGAAACAATTTAAATGATTTTTTTCTTTGCTAAAATTTCTTTTTAAAACGTAATTTTTTTTTTTAAATTTAACATAATCTGAGCGCTATTTTATTAATCATAAATTGGGTATTTTTTTAATTAAAGCAAAATAATTTTTTATTAAAATTTACAAAAAATGGAGCAATATAATAATCTGATATTTAAATGATACATAATCAGTTCCAATGCAAGGTTCTTGTAAATAAAGAAAAGCATAAAATTTATATGCTCAGAAAATATTGCCAATAATATATAGAAATTTCTTAACTCACTTTAACGTCAGATTTGACCTAAGGCAATCATCGATCTATCTGCCTGCCGACTACTGCTGTCTATTTATTTGATAATCCAACTTTGTATGTACGCAATGTTGAATTCCAATTTAAAGAAGCTGCAAGTAATTTGAAATGAGACGTTTGATACGTATATTCAAATAGTGCATTTAGTATATAAGATACTTACTTATTTGAACTCTTTTATTTTGGAATCCCTGAGTTAGAAGTGAAACTTGGAAGTAGCTGAAGTTCAAAGCTCGATATTAAGACGGAGAAAATTTTCTCAAACTAACACAAGAATAAACTTTTTTGTTTCTACAGGTGTTATAGTGGACTAAACATTTCATTCCAATTAAATTTGTTGATTTGTAGTACAAGGTGATCGAAATTACAACACATGTGGTGACATCTTAATAAACCAGTAACTACCACTACACATTAATAGTCACTTTTGTATAGTTGATAAGTGACTCGACTGCAAATCGGAAGATCGCGAGTTCAATGCTTGGCGGAATTCAACCTACATATTGGCACAATTCAGCTAACACCATAGCCAAACACACTTACTCTGAGTTCTCTATAAAGCGAACTAATTAGTGTAAAAGCTCCAATATTGAACATATTATTCAAGACACAATAAGACGAATCACTCAATAACAATATTAATAATTCCTGAAACACTGATTGGTACAACAGAAAACAGTCTAAAAAGACACAGATAATCACACACCAAAAACATGAGATATGGAATTTTCCCTTTATTTATATTACTTATATGAAAAGAAAAAAAAATAATAATAAAGTGAAGAGACTGCAACTGTCATTGTAACTGCACAAAATTAAGCACAAAAATTTGCATAAACCTTTGATTTGTTACTATTGTGCCAGGCATAAAAGGGATAAAGCAAGAAAAATGTCATTCTTATCAGAGATGGCTTTGCACTCCGTTTGTATTATGAAAACAAATGAAAGGCTGCAGCTGCACTTCGAGCGTTTCGTCGACTTGAGAATTTACGTTAAGAGCCAAAAGTGACTAAAAAATACTCAAAAATTGTGTTGTATTCCAAGTGCAACAGCACCAATGTCCTGATCCATTTACTTTTATGCAAGATGAAGCGCCTCCACATATTGGACTCTGTATAGCGGCTTCTTCGGCAGCATTTTACTAAAGATCGAGTAATGCATTTTCCAGCAACCTAAGCACCACATTATATACTACTAGCCGCCTTTGGCGACCAGCTGGTTCGCCATGAGTAATGCGTTCTAAAATTTTCAATTAAATCATATATTTTTTAGCCAAAATTTAAGAAATAGTTTAAGTTAAAAGATTCAGTTATTAGTAGTTAAAGAGTCGGTAACTTTATTCGGAAAAATTTTTGAGTTTAATGCTCTAATAATTTATCAATTATGCTTCCAAAATATTAAAAATGTTTTTTTCGGTGATATTGCCAAAATGTTAAATATTTTTTTAAAGAAAGCGAAAAAGGGAAAAAATTATTGAATTAATGATACAGATATTGCAAACGATTATAGAAATATGCCACTAAATCGGGATTTCAACGCATATCCTGTCTAAATTCAATCAGGTTTACTGTAAATAAAGATAATTTATGGAATTAATGATATAAATATTGCAAACGATTTCTTGAATCCTTTGCCTTGCATTTATTTTTATAGAAGATATCACATTTTATATTTATGTTATTTTATCCAGTCACGTGCTGAAAGTTGTATTTCTTTAGATTTGATTTACGATGATAGTTGTTGTTTTTTCATTTGAACTTCCGGGATTGTTTTATTTTATTTTATCCAGTCACGTGCTAAAAAAAACATGGTTAAAATATTTCTTTAAAAATTCGTTAAAAAAAGAGGCTTGAGTTATACATTAAAACACTGATACCATTAGAAAGCTAATTTTTTAATCTTTAAATTGATGTTAAAATCATGTTTGTCCGATAATAATTTCGGAAGTTATAGCAGAAAAACGTCGAAATTTCGCTTAAATTTTAATTAATTCCAATTCTAATTAAAAATTCAAAAAAAGAGCTCCGAGGTGCACATTCCCGACCTCCAAGGTATACATGTACCAAATTTGGTAGCTGTAGGTCCAACGGTCTGGCCTGTAGAGCGCCAACACACACACACACATTGAGCTTTATTATAAGTATAGATGATATTTGGTTTTGGGGGTGCTTAAAAAGTATTGTTTATCGAAGATGTCTAAAAACCTTGACAGATTTTAAAGACAGTGTAGTTCTGCATGTGAGAAGAATCTTAACGAATAACGAGCAATAGTTAAACAAGCTATACACAGAGCATCTGGAAGAAGGGATCATATTAATCAGTTTCTCTTGTATTGATAAGGTCCATGTGATTAAATAATTGATTGATGCGTTCGAATAAAATGTGTATTTTGAGACTACCATTTTGTTTGGTTTTTGTTGGACATGTGGTGACATCTTAATAAGCCAGTAACTTCCACTAAACATCAATGGTAACATAAGTTACTCGGCTGCAAATTGAAAAATCGCGAGTTCGATCCTTGACGGAATTCAACCTCCTCATTGGCACAATTCTAGCGAATACTATTGCCAAAGACAGCGCCATCTATTGTGTCAATACTGCTACGTTCAGTGGTGGCAGGGTGGTCCGCTGTATACAAGCGCCATCTATCGATATTTCTGTTCTGCTCCCCACCTCCTCCCGGCATAACCCGTCTCCCCATGTCTTGAATAGTATGTTCAACAATTTTGGCGCCTTTGCACTGAGTACTTCACGTTATAGGAACCCCAGAGTGGGAGTATTCTAATCTTGTACATTGAATTGTATCGTTTTTCATAATGCATTCAAATTATTATTTCGCAATAGATATTTCCATAAAACCAATTAGTTGGAATAAGTCTTAGCGTAAAATTTTGTTTGTTTAGAATATGAAGTACACTGTCTGTATTTTACCATATTTTCTTTTGGTGGGTTTAGTAACAAATTTGGCTTTTAATTGAATTTAATTCTGAAATTGGAAGATAATTTACCTCCTGAGTTAGTTGTAGTTTTCTTGTTGTATTACTTTAATTTTTCCTCTTAATTTATTTTTCCTGTCAAATTTTGAAATTATTTTTTTAGCAGTTCAATTATTTAAATCTAGCTCTTCCTAGATTTTAGTTTTGTATTTAGTTTTTTTTTTTTTTTTTATTCTTGTTTTTTGATTTACTACAGTTATATTACCCTTGTGTCTAGTATAATCAAATCTGTCTCAGATATTAGTTTACATGATTGGCAGTAGTTATTTTTTGAATAAGAATATTATAAAAGTTTAAGATAAACGTACTACTGTATTGAGAAATATTATCATTTTACATTGGCTTTACAATAAGTTTATTCTTTCCAATAAATCAATACTTTTTCAGATATACAGTTTTTTCTCTCATAATTTTTCAAGATTTAAAATGTCTTTCAAATATTAATACTTTTATAAGTAAACTAAAATGATGATGTCATTTTTGTTTTCAGAAATTGGTTGTCTTCCCCCTATTGTTGAAACTTATAATGGATAAATTTGTGCATAAGGAGGAGATTTTATTGAAAATGCATAGTTTAATTTTAAGATAATTGTACTTAATACATGTCAGACTTAGCCAATGCTAATATAATTTTATAGTTGGTTCATTTTTACACTATTAACCCAACAATGCTATATAGAATTCTTTAAATTTCTTTATCTTGTAATATAATTGCTATTATGAAGCATTTTTTTTCAGCCATTAATCAAAGTTTTTATTACATTGTGCTTTAAGTAGTGTAAAACTTTATTGCTAAATAGTATGTTTACTATTCTCATGTTTTTAATATGAGAACTGATTTCTGAAAACAAAAATGACATTATCATTTTAGTTTATTTATAAAAAGTATTAATATTTGAAAAACAATTTAAATCTTGAAAAATTATGAGAGAAAAAACTGTATGATATCTGAACAAGTATCGATTTATTAGAAAGAATAAACTTATTGTAAAGCCAATGTAAAATGATAATATTTCACAATACAATAGTACATTTATCTTAAAAAACTTTTATAGTATTCTTATTCAAAAAATAACTACTGCCAATCCTGTAAACTAATATCTATGACAGATTTGATTATACTAGATATAAGGATAATATAACTGTAATAAATCAATAAACAAGAATTTTTTTTAAAAAAACCTAAATAAAAAAAATCTAGGAAGAGTTAAATAATAGATAGTTAGATTTAAATAATAAAACTGCTAAAAACATAATTTCATATTTGACAAGTAAAATAAATTTAGAGGAAAAATTAAAGTAACACAATAGAAAAAGCTGCAACTAACTCAGGAGGTAAATTATCTTCCATTTTCAGAAATAGTTTTTCAAGCCCCTGAAACATATTTATTTTCTTTATTCCTAGTTTTATTTTAAGTCTACTGAATTATATTAAAATAAAGAATTGCATCTGAAGAAGGACTTAGATGAGATGTACATGTCAGTGAATAGTATAAATTAAATATCTATAGTAATTTTAAGTATAAATAATTTTTTTAGGAGAATCATTAAGTTTTGATTTGTATTTGGTTTTAATTTATAAGCTGTTGCTAAAGGTAGGTGCTCTAATAATTTTTTTAATATATATTATTTATTAATTAGGATAGCAACATGTATGTTCATAGTTCTGTTATTGAGTACAATCTATAGGAATTAATAATTGTTGATAAATTGAAATGAT
This sequence comes from Argiope trifasciata, assembly GCA_026543055.1. Lineage (NCBI taxonomy): Eukaryota > Metazoa > Arthropoda > Arachnida > Araneae > Araneidae > Argiope > Argiope trifasciata. The sequence continues at coordinate 20,707 of JAPMOQ010060842.1, forward strand.
ACTGTTTTTTATGCAAATATAATGAAGTTGCAGATATTTTAAAGGATGAATTTAATTATTAATTAAAAGTACTAATTATCCCATCAATTTTGCTTCAAGCATTTATAAAATAAAAATTTGTTTGTACTGTCTTTTGCTAAATATTAATTAATAAGCTACTAATGCTTATTGTGTTTTATTGCCCAATTTTGCAATAAAGTTTGATTTTCAATTTTATTGTATTATCATCTTTTTTTTCCCAAGTTTTTTAGAAATTGAAAATAATGTAAGCCTTCATTAGATTTAGTGTATGATCTATAGTTATTTAATTCACTCATAAACTTTTTTTTATTTAACTGTTAGCTTTCTTGCTCTTATATTAAATGCTAGTGATTTAATTTGCTTTTTTCTTTTTATAATTAGAATTTAGAAATTTTTTCCAGTCTACTACCCAAGAAAATATTTGTGGATATAAAAGCATAATCTAGATAAAATAAGTAAAAGGTTTTTAATATCTTTTGTAATTTTTTAATTAAAGAATGAGTAAAAAAGTGCTAAAGATTTGATTAAATGAATTTGCAGTTTTTATATAAATATGGGTGCCTCTAATGGATAATTATGTATTTTTAATGGCTTGTATTTTATGCAATTTCTTTTTTCTTTTACTAAAAGAAGTATTTTACTTTGAACTGTCTCATTCATTATAACACTTTTTCATTTTATTTAGTAGCAAAAGAAAAAAAAAATGTCTTTGTTTATTAACAATTCTTTCTTTTCATTATAGAGAAAAAGTACTGTTTTGTCATGATTTCATATTTCCTTGAATTGTGAGTAGATGCTTTATTAAGGAATGGATGAAAATCTCATTCTGTAATAAAGATGTGTTCTGCAGATTATTTGTATTAATTTAATAATGAATTTTATTACCCTTAATTTAATTCTGTTGTGGAAAAGAAATATCATCTCAACAGTTGCATTATATGTTGGAGCTTAGCAATTTTGGCACAATTTAAAAATTGCCGTTTAAGCCACAGAGCATAAATATCTGGGATCAAAAATTTTTATTCTGTAAATGTTCACAATCACCCTATATTCTTCTAGTTTTATATCTAATTTTGTCTAGGTATATGTGTAAATGCATAAGTGTCATTAAAAAATAATATACATTTTTCCAGAATTTATATTTTGTATTTCGTTAAAAAAAATTAAACTACAGTAGTTTTTTTATATATATAAGCTGATCTCAATTTCTTATTTCCTATAATCACAAAAAGGAAGTGAAGAAGAATTATCCCATATACATGATTCTGAAAGCGTAAGCATTTGTTAAGTTTTAAAAAAAAGGTATGAAATCAGTATTGATTATAATATGCATATTTAATTTTCTTTATGACATGCCAACAATTAATCACCAATGATGTTGTGTTATCAGTAATATGTAGTTGAATCTAAAGTTCAACAAAGAATGCAACCAAGCCAAAAATTTGGCTATGACATGCAGTTGATACATAAGTACCATTTCCTCATTATTCGATGAACTGAAAAATATTTTTATTTTAATTAATAAGTTATTTTTACATTAATGAAAAGCTGAGTTTAGGAATTATCCAAGTTAATGATAAATAGCCTTAGTGGAAAGTTAAGATCTTTGCTCTTTATAATGTGTTAGAAAGATATTAGTTATTGAATCTAAAAGTATATACAGTAATTATTGGATAATTTTTATAGTTTTTATGTATTTATTTTATTAATTATTAAACATATATGAATTTTTCTTTGATAAATCTGCTGAGTGTGTAAATTTGACATGAAATTATATTTGAGGAAAGAGGAGGGGTGAAAATTATTCATTATTGACTATGACAAAAGAGAACAGATTTCTTAACATTAATGGACAATATTAGACTTATGACATCTGTTATTTACTTTTTTTGTTGTTTGTTTGAATGCAATGCCTTTTATCAAAAGAATCCCACAAAATTAAGAAATGGTTAGAATGATATTTTTGTGAAGTATTAATGCTATTTTGAATTTTCAGAAGTAAAAATTAATGAAGCTCTGTGTTGCTGCCTCCACAAATTTAACCTCGTAAGATAAAAATCCCTTAGAAAAAAATTCCAAGGCTGAATTCTGACAGATGAAATTTGTTAAGTAAATTTAGTAGTATAGTGTGTATTAGTAGAATAGTTTTATTATTTTTTAGTGTTTAAGTACACGAGTACATTTAAATTAGAATAAGAAACAAAAAGTTTGATATTCTGATGGCTTATATGTTACTGAAATATAGAAACATTATGTGAATTTTCTATGATGTTTTTTAATAACTTTGTAAACATTTTAACGTAACTTATTGCCACCAAAAATTAAAACAGTAATGTAAACAGAGGGGAAAAAAGATAATAAATCCATAACATTTTTGCGATATTTTCTTTAGCAAATAAAAAGCAACTAATAAGATTTTTTGTTTAAAAAAATAATTAAAAGTACTGGGTTTTATATATTAAACTTATTTTTGTCACACTTTTTCAAAAAAAAAAAAAGAAAGAAAAAAAGAACATTATGCGGTTAAAAATCGACATATCATTACAGATAAAATTAGTTACTAAAATATCCAAGCACTTAAACATAAAAAAAAATAAGTCCAACAGATGCTGATATAATTAAGCTATTATGCAAAAATAAGGTCTTGAATTTTTAAGAAAATTTAATAAAGATAATTTTCAGTTCAATAGATATCCACTTTTAATACCATGCACATTTAATAAACTTGTATAATTAAAAATTAAATACATATGTTTTGAGTAATTATTTTAGGTAATTTTTGCATGATTTAATTTGAAGGAAATTTGAAGATTATAGACATAAAATTATTTCATTTACAAATTCTTGGCTAAAAATACTTCACTTTCACTGAAACTGCTTTCAACATCATCTTGTAAGTTGATCACAATCTCTTTGCATCTTCTCTATCACCAGATTTAGCAATGCACTCTTATAATTTCCCCCCATATTTTAGTCCTCTTTTTCAGTCATCCTCTTTTGTGTTGGCCCTCTTTTCATTCAGAGATTTCCTAACAACTTTCATCTTGAAAGTTTTATTTTTATTTGTAATTTCATCTTTTCTGATCCAAATAAATTTTGTAGTTCATATTGGCAGTGATGCAGAGAGAATATTGCCAATTCTTCTTTTGTAGGCTATCTGACCAAGCTCATATCCTTTGTATTTTTCTTTGTGTTAATTTACAATGTTCTGGTCTTGTTTTGGTGGTATTTTGAGGAATTTTTTTGTTCAGTAGCTATGCAACGATATCAGGATTTTATTCTACAGAGATTTTTTTCTGCATATGCAGAATTATAGCATGCATTGTTCATTACTATGACAAATGGTTCATCCAATTTTCTTTGTAAATCAAGAAATCGCTTTTTAAATCATTTGCAATTCATCTGTTCATAATAATCAATTATAATTTTGGATTGAAATACCAGTTGTGTGGATGAAATAAAGTCTAGATCCTTTCCCAAGTAGAATTTTTAAATCCTTTTAGTTGATGTAACTTTGCTAAATAAATTTAGGTGAATGGCTAGCATTTATCCAAATTTCATCTGGATAAATCTCTGGCCTGAATTAAGAATTGTTTCTTGCATTTTCTCAAAAAATATGACACAAATAACTATAGTGTCTTTGTTTCCCATTGAAAATTTGTGCCATTATAGCACTTTCTATTCAAAAATCCCACTTTTTTCAAAATTATGCTGGGCCGCGGTGGCCCGGTGGTAAAGTCTCGGCTTCGGAACCGGAGGGTTTCAGGTTCGAGACTCGATTCCACCGAAGAACCGTTGTGTGAGGGGGTCTGTTGCACGTTAAATCTGTCAGGCCAAATGTCCTCCCGCTGGTGTGGCGTGGGGTGGAGAGGGGGGTGCCAGTTCAGGTGTCGTCCTCGTCATCTGACCGTGGTTCAAAATTACGAGGTCCGTCCCAAAATAGCCCTCGTGTTGCTTTAAACGGGACGTTAATATAACTAAACTAAACTCAAAATTATGCTGAAGGATTTTGTGCATTCAGAAAAGTTATTGAAGCTTTTGATTTTGTCATTTTTAGGTATTTATTTCTGTCATAAAACTCTTGTGCAGTTTCATGTACGATGTTTCTATCATCCAAGTCTACAATGGATTTTGTTTGTAGGTTTTTGGGGAGGGAAGGGTTGATTCAAAAATTGAAATATTAAGTAGACCTTCAGCAGCTTCTGTCATATCACCTCTGAATAAATTTGCTGTAATGTTCTGTAGGAAATACTACACAGTTATGCAGTTACTTTCTGCATCTGTAAAAATACTTTTTTAATGGTATTTTAGATGACAATCCTTTTAAGCATATGTACACATAGATAACTATCTTTGATTGTCTTCTGACATTAGGGCTATTCATCATAGAAGAACTTAAAAATTTAACACTTTAACATTATTTTGTGAAACTAAATATAACTTATTATAAGTTAACTTATATTTCAGAACAAATGGCAAGGGAGGAAACTATAATATGCTCACAAAAATGGTGGAAGCAGAAAGCTATTGAAATTCTTTAATAATTGTGTAAAGAAAAAATAATAAGTGACCCTGCTGTCTTTTGTATTGTTTCCAAGTCAATCAAATAGTAATGGGACCTTGAAATGCCTATTATGCATATACAGTTAATAATGTAAAATATTTTATATATTATAATATTTCCATATTGTTTCTTGCATATTAAAGTTGTTCTGACCAGAGTGTTATGAAAATTACTGCAATTAGCAAAAAGTGCTTTTATTAATCCTTTTTGTTATCAAAATTTCAGACTTAACACCATTGAAAGTTCAGTGCATTAAAATTGCTACAAACTTCTGATACTATATAAAAAGTGCTAGTAAATTCATTAGACTTCTTTATTATACTTTTCTAATTTATATTCAGCAGTTGTTGCATTTTCTAGAAAAAATTTTCCCATAATTCTGCTTATACAATTATTTTTTGAAAAATGTTCGTGTGAATTTGGCACTCCAAGCATTTTTATTGTGTGTGTTGTGTGAGTGTGTGTGTGAGAGAGAGTAACTACCACTGAAAACAATAAACTTTTCCATTCTCTCCCTCTTTTCACTGTTATATTTTGTAGATGTAATTAAGTGTATACTTTTTTAATGTTTTGATTAATTTTAAAGTTAAAAATCATTCAACTTTTGAAAAGCTGTCGTTCTTATTAAGGCTCTAAGATATTTTATATTTTTGATGATTATTTTTCAAACAGTTCCTATGATTTTTATATTATTCACTTAAGCACAGAACTCTTACTGCCATTTTGAACCTTCACAAATTGTTTGTTATTAAAAATAAAAAGTGAAATAATATTTTGTTGATGGATTTAGATGATTACAATATTCACTAAGCAGTATCTTCATTAGGCAAATAGCTTTATTTAATACAAACAAAAGTTAGCTGTGTTACTTATACATATGTGTATGAGTTGACTACAGTTCCTGCTATCAGTTGTTGTAATTGTCTGACATCTTCATTATTAACTTAAGTTCTTTTTTGTCAAAAGTAAATATATTTTTTAGCATATTGCAGTGTTATCAGAATCAATATAACTGTATGAATGATTTAATAGAATTTTGTTTTCAATTAATTACTGTTTATTTGCTTCTTCTATTGAAATGATCAGTCTGGTAGTTCATGTCACCCTCTTTTTTTGGGGGGATAAATAGTTAAATTAATGTACAAGTAATAGATGTGCAAAATTAATGTGCAAGTAATAAATGTGCAAAATTAATGTGCAAATAAATAGCTAAATTAATAGTGCGATTTATATATTAAAAATAATTTACTTATCCTGTTTTTTAAAACATTGCATCCATAGAATTTTTTAAAATTATTAACAAGATGTAACAGTTTTAAAATAACTTTTTTTAAACCACATAATAGTATATTTATTGTAGTGGTACTTAAAGGTTTTAAACTGTTAATTAGAAAAAAAGCACAATGAAAACCATACAGATATTGAAACCTTGCCGGAATTTTGTTTAAATTTCATTAATTGTTTACTAAATCTTGTTTTGATTTTTTTTTTTTTCTTATTCTAAATTTTACTTTTTCCAGTTGTTCTCAAAATAATTATCCCTTGCTGTAAAAACCATCAATCTTTCATTCCACTTTTGGAACCTATTTTCCCACTTAACACTTAACTATTCATTTTGTTTAAATTTGATAACTTGGAGTTAATTAAGTATTGCTGCTCTGGAAAATTAAAAATTGTAGGTGCAATGGTTTTTACAATCTGGATTTAAGAATTCATGCATTGGACCTAGATATAGTGTATTGCTCTCCACAGTAGATTATGCAACAAACCATTAACTGCTGAAATAACCAAAAAACAGGTAATGACTATTACATATGTTATATATGTCATTTTGATGTTTAGTAAACAATAAAAGTACTATGTTTAGAAAGTCTCTTCAAAATGCTTTGAAATACGTTAAATAAATAAAATAGTTGTTATTACTTAAACCAATGTTCTTTTTTTTTTATTATTCATAGAAAATGGGCACTTGTATTCTCATCGTGCTTTTAAGAAAAACACATAAAAAATTTAATATTTATCAAAATACTATTCTTATTTATCAACAAAGACTATTTAACATTTTATTAATGTCTTATATTTGTCTGAATTCATACAAGCCAATGTATGTTCAATTAGAAAGAGAGTGTTTTACATGTTCAAGTTGTAAGAATATTGTAGAATGATTTTTATCAATTTCTTTGTACCATTTTTCTCTTTCACAATAACTCTTGCTGTCTCTCAGTAATTTGAATCTCATTAAAGTTTCAAAAATGTAATTGATAATACATTGTTGTGATAATAATATGGTTATTTTAAATCTGTTTAGATAAAAGAACTGTTGTTTTTTACAAGAACAAGTTTCTGTGTGTTATACCTCTTCCAAGAAAGCTTTTTCAGTTAATATTGGCTTGGAGCAATGCCCATCTAGTAGTGGTAAGTGAGAAATTGTGTTTTTTTAAAAACATTTGTCAATGATAAGCCATTTTGCATGTTCTGTTTTTAATGCTATTCCAATGTTCCCCTCACACATTTACTTTTGAATGATGTTTCAATGTCTAATGTAGATCACGTGCTCTGCTTTATTTATTGAAAATCATTTTTTCCTTTTTAATTAGTTTTTTATTTGGAGACAAATTTGTATAAAACTTCAACAATAGTTGTTTTTATGATAAAAGAGTGATATATGGTAGAAATTACATTTTCACATTTTAAATCTTAAATTTTTACTACATCTGTACATATCAAATGTTATTTGAGCAGTTTTTATCCATTTTTTTTTTCATATGAATTTGAAAGACTTGCTGCTCTTTGCATTTGCATTTTCTTGCCCAATTTCACATTTTGTTATTCATTGAGGTTACAAATATATTAAAACTGAGTTGATAAAAAAAATCATAGAATTCCTTTTCATTGTTTTACCAAGCATAACTATTTTATAAACTGTTGTGTATTATTTTCAATTCTGAATACATATATATATTATTTCCTGCTTCTATCTTTTCCTTGGCTTTCTGTTACAGGAAAGATATCTTTTTAAAATCTGATTGGTTAGTATTATTGATCTGTGAAGCCTGAGTATTCACAGTTGATTATTTGTTTTTAAAAATTTTATTGTTGTTCTCTAATACCTTTAATGGTTTTCTTTACTTTGTCTCTTACTTCTTGATTTTTTTATGGTTTTTGTTTATGTTGGAAAATTGTGAAAAAGTGACATTTTTAAATGCTGTCTTAGCATATAATTGCATGTCCTCTTATATTCTGCTTTGCTTGCTGCAATAGTAATTTATCCATTTCAAAGTGCTCTGATAATGTTATCTTTTGAAAGCTGTTTGTAGTTTGTTTGTTGGATGTCTTTCCTTACAAGGCCAACTTTTGTTCATTTTAATATTTTGTGACCTAAGAAGATTTTAAATTTTCGAGTATCTAGAAGTATAGTGGGATTTTTCCCTTTAATATACATCGTTTTCTCAAAATATTTTTGTATGAAATTGCAAAAATTTTACCATTTGCTATTAGAATGCTACTTTATATTCTGAATGTTGGCCCTTGGACTTGGAAATTATTGAAACAATGTTGTGTAGCATTTTACAAATTTTCTCACTTTTACAAATGACATACTAATTTCTTTTTATTTTTCTCATTGCAAGACTGGTACTTTTTCATAAACTCCAATTTATTGTCAATTGTAAGACATTTCATTGAGTCTACATTGATTACAGATGTAGAAGTTGAGGAGTTGGAGTTAGTTACATAAAATTTGAATCCTGATTACCTATGTTCATGAAACATGTTATTTGTCATTTCAGTTTTACATTGATAAAATTTTATATTAAATGTAATAATATCCTTGAAAATCTTCAATTCATTTCTTTAACAGCCTCCTATAAAATACCTTTTGAGCTGTTCAGCAACATCATCTTGAGTACAATTTCTGAAATTTTGTGATTACTTTTCTTTGTTTTTCATTTTAACCATTTGTTACTCAATTCTGTTTATCTTGTATTTTTCATGATTTCAGAAGAGTTGCGAGTGATCTTTATTTTACTATTTCAGTCTTTTCATTCATTAGTGTTTCATTCAACTTGGAAATTTTTTTTTCATTATTGAAAATTTTAGTTTTGTGATATCAAGCATTTGATTAATTAGAAAGCTGCTTTTTGTATCTACTTCCTAATGTTAGTAGTTTATATCTCTGGAATTGTATTCCAAATACCGAAAATTCCATCTCTTAGAAAATCTCATCTTTTTTTTTTTTTTTTTTTTTTTTGTCATCAAAGGAAAGTGTAATTATTTTTATCTATACTTTTGAAAAGATTAATTAAAGATGACTTCAGATTTTGTTTGTTTGAGTGCAATCCTAAATCTTAATATATTTCATCTTACATTAGTTATAAATAAGTCTCTTGATGCTTTCTAGATAAGTTTGATTTTTTAATTATAAAACATACGGTGATATTTTGTTCAAAGGATTAGAAATTGAATGCATGACAAATTTTGTTTAAATTTAGGTTGACCTCAATTTAACGCCTCAATAAAGAATGATTATCCATATTTATTGATTAATTTCAGTCATGTTTATTGATGTATTTCAAGGTGCAGGATTGTGCAAATCTTGTTTGGTTTTGCCAAATGTCTGTTCAATAGCGGTTCATTTATTTTATATAATGTTATTAAATGCTTTTTTATTCAAAAATAAATGTGTCCTGGTTTTGTAGTTTTATACTATATACTTACACCTATTAATCTTGCACTGCTTTCAGTTTTAATGAGGTGTTTCTGCAGATATACATTTCTATTAGACACAGAAACATAAAATTTAATTGCGTATTTGTTTTATTACTTAATGTTTTTTCTCATTTGGAATTATTCATTGTTTAAGTTGTATGTGACTTCCTCACCTTTTTTTTTAACTATCAGTAAAAGACTTCTGAAATCAGTGTGAGCATTTTTAGAATATTAAGCAAGTCTGTTTTATCCCAAGAGATTCAGCAATACATTTCATTTACAGAAATTTTTTATTATTATTTTCTCGTGTGAATGAGATTTGAAATGCAATTGTTAATTATTTATTGTATGGATATGAAAGTAATCAGTACGATAATGGTTCTCTAGAATACTTGTAGAAAGCTAATTTTTCAAATTCTAAGGTGTGATTTATATTTAAAAAGCTATATGTATTCTATAATGTAGATAGTATTCAAATTGTGGCAAAGTTTTGTTTAAAAAAAAAATGCGATAGTTTGGAGTTTTTTAGTTTTTCCATTAAAAAATATTTCTCTTTGAATGCTGCAATGAGCATTTTTATTTGAAGGAAGCAGTAATATTTTAAATTTTAAAGAATTTTGTTTATTTCAATTTTTTAAATGCTAATGATTTGCCAGCTTATGCAATTGGGATGATATATAGGTGATGAATTGAAACTGAAAAAAAAAAAATTTGAATGGAATTTGATATTTTTTCTTAACAAATGTGTAAATGTGTGTAAATTTTTGGGCTCTTATTGGTTGAAAGGAAATACCTAAACTGAAGATATGTTTGTTTGTCATGTACCAATACAATTACACAAAATTGTAATTAATTATATGCATGAAATGTTGCATATGCTTTTTGTCCTAATTTCACAAAATGTTTGATGTCTTTCTCTAAATCCATACATCAGTACAGGAAAAAATGACTGAAAATCAGAATGCTCTGAATTTATCAAGTAGTTTTATCATTAGAATTGAATGTTGGAGTTGCTTTTAAGAGTAAATCTTGCATAAAATTCTCCATCTGATAGTCTGTATTTTTTCTGGGAATGATATTGTATTTGTCTGTGTCATCATAATGCTGCACTAAATTTTTCTTGAATCTACGCTACACCCTGATTTTCAAAATACATCCTGTTGCATTAGTGAATGTGAAAGTTCGAAGGGATAAGAAAATTATTTTAACCAAATGAAATGTTTCAGTGTTTGAGATATTTTGAATCATTTTTCTCATACTTCATAGTTCTGAAATCTTGTGGTATTTTCATTTGGAATTTACTATTTTCAAATATTTTATGCTTATTTTAGCTTTTTTCATGCTGCAAAAATGCTGTGTTTTGTGGGATTTTTGCTGTATGCAATTTACTTCTTAACTTTAATTGAATTGAACAAAAAAATTTTCTCTTATATATACATAGTAATCATTGAAGATTTTTTACAGTCCAGTTTTGATTTGTGAGCTATTTTTCCCCATAAAATTTCTGAAGACTTTGGCAGGAATAGCATCATTCAATCTGCAAAATCATAGTGGTGATATTTAGTCATTCATATGTGAGTTTGTTGAATAGTTTATCATTTGAAAAACTAAAATCTATTTCTGAGTTGATTGGAGAATTTTTTAAAACATTGAGCTGCTCAAAAGCAAAATTGATACAAATAAAAAAATCAATCTTGATTTTGTTGAAATGGTAAGAAAAAAATAAGACTAAGTAATAAAAAGGGAAACAAAATTACCTGTTAGCTCAAAAAAGTCATAATAAATATTAAACATTGTACCTAATGGAATGAATGTAATTTTTCTAGTCCAAAAACATCAACTTTAATGTCAAAAATGAACTGATTTTAAACTTATTAATTCAAAAACAATTATTTAAAGCTGAATTTTTACAAGCATTAAACTTATTGTGTCACATTTGTCTTTTAATGCATTCAATGTTATACCAGAAATAATTTTCACATATGCTCATCAAAAGTAAAAAAGCTATATTAGGCTGTACTAAAATATCATTTATTCTTTGTTAAGGATTAGCTCCATGAAATGATGACTGAAAAATCTACAGAAATTGATGTTTAAATGTGTTTTGACAAAAAAGAATTAATTTAAAAAATAAATTTGTTTTTTAACTTTGTTATTTAATTAAATGATTTGTATCATGATAACAAAATGTTTTGTACTTTATTTCACCAGAGTTTTTAACTTTATGTGACTTACAATTAAAGAGCATTGGAGGTAATATATCCCTCCATCCCTTAATATATTAATTTTGTCTTAGTTAAATTATAGATAATAAATAGAGAGAAATTTCTTTTTTAGCTTGTAAACATCAAAGTTCATTTAATTTATTCTTATTTCAAATAATGTTAAATTGTTGCTTCTTTTATTTGCTTTTTCCATCATCTTAAATTCGTAATCCATTATATCACATAAATTCATATTCCATCAAGATGCTTGGAAATATGTGCATGAATGTCATATACATAATTCCTAGTATCTTGAATATACATGCAGGATTTTTTCCCCAGATTTATGTGGCAACCCTGCTCTTCATCATTTTACTTTGTAGTAATAAAGTTCATTTATAATTTTTTCATTTCTCACTTGCAATTTGTAATAGTTGGTCTTTATTAATTATTTTAATTTAGAGATACATAAATTTGTATCTATTTCCATCAATAAACTGTAGTCTTTGGGATTTTATTTTGTAATGAGTTATCCATCCTGAAAATTTTTTTTAAGATGTTATAGTAACAATTTCTAAGTTTCAATTATATCTGTTGATATGAATTGAATATTATTTACATTATTTAAATTACATCATTAAATGTTGTTACATCTTCTGAGTCCGGAATTTTCCTTATAACCTGTTTCTCCCATGTCAATCTAATTTTAAATTTTGTTGATAAAAAGTGAGTACTGCATCAAAATCAAAGTGATGAACCCTAATCAAGAAATATTATTAACAGTATTCATTCCTTATTGTTGTGTGTGTGCATGTGTTTAATGTTTCATGAGAACTTTGTATGCTGTTCAGAATTGCTGTTTTTCCTTTACTTGTCATTAATTACCCTTTCATGTTCAGTAATGGGAAAAATCTGTCATTCTTTGTCTCTGTTTTGGATGAGTGGTGTTTTTCACGTGTATATATTATGTATTGAATGCTGTTAATTTTCTATCATTCATTATTTTATTGTGATTTTTACTAATTCTTGATTGTTAATTTTTAATTATTTATTGAAAGTTTTGGCTTCTATTATTTTTTGACGAAATTGAATGCAGTGATGTCATTTTAATTATAAAATTTTCTAGATCCACTAATATCTTTAAGCATTCTGTTGCATTTTCTATAGTTTTTACTGACCTTAGTGAATCATTTAGCTATGGTAACATTAAAATTGATTTGATAAGTGTTTTGCATTCCATTAGGAAATTTTACACATATAATCTCTTGATATGCAGATACTTTTCTTAAACTGATTATTTCTGCAAGTAATTTTTAGTTATTACAGAAACTTCAAATTCTATTAATTACTGGGTGGTTCCTTATTTCTTTCTCATTTAGATTTATTGTCTTTGAAAATTCTGTAATGTTATTAAAGCTCATTGACTGTTGAATAAACTTTCAAAACTGCATCATTTCTTGGAATTTACTTTTCTCTGTGAATGTCTGGTGCTCCTTCACTGAATTCATTTATTTCCTAATTGTATGAGAATTCATTGGGCCTGAATCGTTAGAAATTATAACTTTATGAAATATAATTTTGATCTTTGTTATTGATGTTGCAGTTAATTTAATATTCATGTAACATAATATAATTATGTGCATCAGTTTTGTTCCAAAAATTATTCCTTGATAGAATAATCAAAATACTTATACCTTGGATTTATTTCTCTTGAAGCAGTATGTAAGTACTTTTCAGCAATTTTAGAACATTTGACTTTGTAGGGGTTGAGATTAATTTTTATTTTTATCAACCTTCAAAGAAATTTTTATTTATTTTATTTATTTAACTTTAATTTAATCTTGTTCGTGTATTTTGAGCATGTTCCATTTTTAAACACTGAATGTTAAATTGATCATATTACTTGCTGCTTTATCAAAAGCATGCATTTTGTTAATATTTCAGATTATTTTAAATGCGATGTAAAATGATCAGTCTAGTAATATAATTTAGGAATAATTAGCTGTCAGTAAATAAAAGTTCCATCAAATTCATTCATCTTCCATATCTTGGATTCCTTTTGTTGAATTATGAGATCTGTTGCTTTTTCATATTTTCCTGTATTTTGTTTTGCTCCCTTGGTGCATGCCTTTTATTTCTGATTTTAGAACTCAGAAACACATTAAGAATGTGACTCTTTAATTAAATTATACAGTCTTCAAAGTAATGAATGCATGTAATTACTTTATCTTCTTTTTACATTCCTTTTATTCTGTTTATCTTCAAAGTTATATCCATGCTTCATAAGATGTTTTTCAATTTTAAAATAATGTAATCGCATTATGTGACTTTAAATTTGTGTTTTGATGCGTTATAAGTACATATTTATTTTATTTTATTTAGAGAGGTGCAGAGACTGATTTTCTTGTTTTAATAGGCTCATTCCATTAATTTATTAAATTTGTTTCTGTGTATTTTGTGTGTGTGATAAATTTAGTGGTAAGGAGTGCTTTGCCACTCATTTGTGCATGGCACAAATGGATTAAGTATTGTAAAAGTGACTCGTCCTTTTACAGTACTCATCATGAAGCTCTTGAGAATTCTGTACCATCTAATTGCAATCAAAAATACATTTAAGTCGCAGGATTTTTTTCCATTGATTTTGAATAGATGAGGTAGTGCAGTTTTAAATATGTGTTAGTGAGTTTGTTTCATTATATTAAATGTATTATTTGTATCAGTTGCAGTGTTTCCTTTCCACTGGGAAAATTTCAAGCAAGTTTAATTTTCATGATTTCCTTCATGCTACAGATTTCATGTCAGTAATATGAACCATTTACTACATCAATGAAAATATTTCTTTGATTTTGAAGATAAATTCAGATACATTTTTCCTTTTTTTTTAAATTATGACAAATCTTTTATTTATAGTTAATATTCAGTTATTATTGCTTTCTTTCTTAATTCTGCTTCTTTCTTTCTAACTTCTGTGTTCAAGTTTATCAAAATCATAAATAATCTGATTGATTTGTTTGAAAGTTATTTTTAACCAGAAGGCAATTTTTCTCTTCAAAGAAGTTATTTTATTGAGTGGAATTTTTCTATTCTGATATTTATTCCTTAATATACATAGTTAGGTTTTAGAATTGCTCATTTTAGACTGAAATGCTTGTAGTTGACACAATAATTTTTTCATATCAGTATTTAAAATTGAAGACCAGTTATGAAATTTATATGATGAGAGTGATGAATAACCAGCAATATTGATGTTTTAGAAACTGCTTTGAAAAGTTATTTTCCTTGAAAGTGAAAAAGAGTATCGAATAAACAGATGCAATTTATCAAAATTATTATTTCTTTACAAATCTGTTTCTTATCATTTTCTTTTTTAAAAAAATTTTAAAGCTCACAATGAAGATGTGTACATTTGATACAAATGACCCAAAGTAGCATGTACTTTAAAAACCATTAATTTTCTGTTTATGTCTTATATAAGTTTCAAAAAATGAGCAGAAAACTAGAGTAAGAGTTTCTTTGTAAAATTGTGCAGTTGTTGTCATCTCATTATTTCGTGAAATATATGGAAGAATTTTTACATAATGATATAACACTATGTAAAAATATATTATATAATGATATACACTATGAAGCTTCTGTATTCTCTTCAGAATTAAGACAAATACTAGATCAGTATGCAAATTTATTTTTATGCAAAAAAAAAATGATATTCATGCTCATTACTCATGTTTTCCTAGTCTTTCATTTTTACTTTAACAATATTAGAATCCTGAATTAAAATCGTTCCAAATACGAGTGTTTTAACTATCTGGGGACTTATACTAATCTATATACAACAGTTTCAAATCTTCTTAGCATGTAATTTTCATTCATTTTTTCAATCTTCCGAATAAATTATGCAAGACAAGTGAAAAGTGAATTTAGGATGTTAATCTCTTAAATCCTCTATTTTTGATTTTATGAACGTAGTCACGATTTAGAAAATTAAATAATAATTGGTGAATTTAGAATAATGTAACAAAATGGCTTAAGAGAAATGGATTTTATCAGATTTTCTCAAAATTCGGATATATTGATTGAATTCACTAAAAAATGTTAAAATTATTGGAAATAGCTTAAATTAAATATATTTCATAAAGTTAAGTTATAGATTGATAAAAACATGATCTCTTTAATAATTTGCAACTATCAAATGAGAAGATTTTGTGAAAATATCTATATTTAAATAGGTGTTTGAAATCATTCTTCCTTTAAATATGAGACAAACATAAAAATGAAAAAGTTAAGGATTAGTTCAAATACTTCCATTTTCCTGGTAAGGTTTTTGGAGAATGTTTGATTCAAGAATATGCTACAATGTTTAACAATTAAATTAATTTTTACAATGTTTGTAATCTTCAATTTTGTTGAAATCATTTGATTCTTTAGTTTTTCCTCTTAACATTAAAATCCATTTAATAACAAGGTACCATGTTTATCTTCAGCTGCCTTCCCCTCTCCCACACACACACACACTTCATAAAAAAAAAAATCTTTGGAAAGGTTATCAGTTAGAATTTTAAAATGTTTTCCATATATTGGGAAATAATGATTTAAGATATAATTTTTTCATTTTAAATAAAAATTATACCTTTCTGCTATTTGATTTTTTTAATACAATATGTTTTTGTTAATTAAAAGGCAAAGTTAAAAAAAAAAAACTCAGGTGTTTTTTTTTTATGTGTGTGTGGTGGCAATTTCCTCTCTATATTTAATATGCCATTATGAGTCGTTTTCTTAATCTTTTTTAATATCATACTCATGTTTATTGCTTATTTTGATTGAAAAACATATTCAGTGATGATATATTTGTATCTCTATGTTTACTAAATCCATTTTAATCTATAAGTTGCTTTCTTTATGTTTTAATATTACATATTTTGTATTATTAATTTTAATTAAAAAGCATATTTAGCTCTTTGAGGATATATTTGTGTCCCTGTTTGCTATATCTCTAATGTTTAACCTGTAACTGGAGACATGAATTTGTTAATGAATCTAAAGACATGGAATCAAAGTAAATCCATTGTTATTTTCCTGCTTTGTCTTTTGTAACCAGCAATGAAATTTATTTTGGAAACCCAATACATTCTGAAAATTATGTAATAACCAAAAATATTTAAAATATTAGTAAATAAGATATGAAAGGTTAGAAAAATATTAAAGAAAAACCTAAAACAATCTTTTAATGAGTATTTACATCATTTAAATATTACGGAATCACTCTAATGTTAATAACTGTTAGAATGTAACATATAAAATTGAAGAATACAATAATTTAAAATATTATTTTAAATAAATTCCTTTGTTTTTATTTATTTATTTGCATTATTCAAAATAAAAGTAGTTTCTGAGACATATAGTGAATAAATTCATAAGTAATAACAAAAAATTTCAAAAAGAATAATTTGCATGCATTCATATTTAGACTTTTGCCAACATACTACTGAAAGAACAATTTGAAGGTACTCAGAAGATGATTGTATCCATGGAGAAAATAACAAGTTATAATCAGAATTAATGAGCAACGAGGTGTCATTTTGACTCCTGTCCTCTAAGATGGGTTAAAATATACTTATAAGTTATTTTATTTATTCTTTTTTTATATTATTTTCTTTTAGTTATTATTTTCAATTTAAAAGCATAGTCTGTTTTACTGATATATTAATATTTTTTTTCTGCTACATTTGATAAAATAAGTTTTCCTAGAAACCATCATCTTTTTTTTTCTTCCTCTGTTTTTATTTAGTATAATATGTAATTAACTTGAAGGAATTGCTTTTTTCTTATTAGAAATTCTTGTATTTAAAAATTTGTATGTTATGAATTTTTTTTTTTTTTTTTTTTTAGTCTTTAATAATTTAAAAATGGGATATTTTAGAATTTGAAAAACATTAAAATTTCCACTCAACAGAATCTGGTGTATTGTCTGTTTGCCAATATCTTGTTATTGAAATTCACTTCATTTTTTTAAAACTTTAATATTGTCACGGCTTTTATATTTAAAGCATGAATGCATCAGTTTGCTTATTTTCTTCGTTTTGACACTAAATTCTCAGTTTTGCCTATTATTGTTATTTGTAATGGATTTCATTTTTTTAATTCTAAGTCATATGTAATTCTTTCAATCGATTGAAAATGTGCATACGATTGATTTAATAAAAGATTGTTTTCAATCTTATGATAAACTTATTCTTTGAACATTTCTTTTTTTAACCTTATCTTCAAAATGTTAGTAAAATTATTTTAGCAGTATTTTTTTTCTTCTTCTGATATTTCTTCATCTATTGCTCTTTTTATTGAACTTAATGTGTTTGGCTCTTAAGTTTCTGATTTTTTACCAGAAATGCTTATGAATTGTGTTTGTAATTAAATGATAACAGTAGTTAAGAAATATGTTAACCCTTAATTTGGAACATGCGATCTGAGAGACCGCTAGCGATGGACTTTCAGTCACGCCTATTCTCTTTTTAGCTCAATTGAATAGGTTGAATTTGTAGCTTCCTGTTTTGTGATCTTCAATGCTCGTTATTTTTTCAACCAGTTTCAGTGGATGCTTTTTAAAATAAATCAGTTATTTCTTTGAGGCTGGTCTCCCTAAGACCACACCTCCCTGTTAGTGTCCCAGTGATAACAAGGCTTAGCAGATGGTAGTGCTAAAAGCTTAGGTCTGGAAATATTCAATTTACTGATCCTATTTTGAAGCAGTACTCCAGATACTTTTAAATGAAGCAGAAAATTTTTTTAGTGATAATGATAATTGTAGAAGGGAGTTTTTTGAAGAAACTCCGCATTCAACTGATTCTGATATATATGTTCAACCATAATTAATTTTGCTAGTGATATGTTTTGAAAAATTTATAAAATATATTAATATGCTAAGAAATATATATAGAATTTAGAGATGGATTTTTATACTGGGTCTAAACATGCATGTGTAAAATGCCGTAGTAAAATGTGCTATTAAAGTCATACAAGCCATTAAAAAAAGGGGGGGGGGGCAATTTAACCCATTGTCGATTTTTTTTTCATATAATTGTTGAATTTTACATTATATTCTTTTCCATATACCTTTTTATATACTGGAAAAATAAATATGATTTAGTAAGTATAAAGTAATATATTTTTTCAAGAATATTATTTATTGTAACATGTAATTTGAGAAGAAAATGTGTTCCGATGCATTTACTTTTTTAATGATTTATTTTAAAAAATTTCTAAAACGTCTGTATATCAAGAAAAATATTTGTAAAACATATTGGCAGTTATTCGTGCTAATACATACATTAGAAAATTTAATTTAAGTGTTAATGAAATGCAATCTTGTAGACTGCAACTCCCCATTCAAGTCCTAAAATTTCACTTCCCCACTTAAATGGTTATTGCCTAATTTAAGTTAAATGCTATGTATTTGTGGAACAATTATGAAATATTTCTATATTATCAGACATTATGGATGGTTTTAAAATTACATTCAAGTATTAACAAGATTGTAGAAAACATTCAAACAAGATTAGGAATAAAAGATTTTGTACAACTTCTTAAAAATACTTTTATACTTTGTTACTTTTTAGGTGCATATTTTTTTTCTTTTAAATATTAGCACAAAATATAAAAAGCCTGCATACTTTACATATAAAGGAACAAAATACTTTTATATTCACTTATTTCGTACTGATATTTCCACATTCTGCATTTTCTGTAAAGTTACAATAATAATGTTCTTCTCAATATGACAGATGCTTTGAATTAAGTGACTTAAATAGTTTATGTACTTGAAAAAATACAATATAAACTTTTATAGTATAAATAATAGGATTTGAAATGAGTTTTTCTGAAAAAGCTTTCTTAAGATTCAGTAAAATATGAGGAAAAAAATGATAAAATTCTTGCAAATTGATTAAATAAAATCTGAACAAAAATGTTTTTGAAATAAACAGTTATGAGAAGGTCGGTGAATCGTCTGCTTATTATTTAATCATTATCATAAAAAATTGTATTGTGTGAATATGCTGGAATGTTTGTTTGAATTTATTCATGCTTTAATATAAATAAATTATGCTTTCAAAATGTTCTTTCATTGTCTAAATGTTACTGATTGTTCTTGTAATTTTTAAAATCTTCTTTCAATCAAGATGTGTTTTGTAAAATTCACAAAGCTATTATGATAGAAACTAATTATAAATTCTCCCTCTACTTACTAATGATTAATTAAATTGTCTTAATACATGTATTTCGTGAATTAATTACTAAAAAAATTCTTTTTTATCTTAATACACTGCCGAAATTTTTGAATTAAAAAAAAATTTGACTGTTAAAAATTTTATGTATTACATTAATTAACAATTGAGATAAGAATCATCAGTGTTGAATTTCGTTCGTGCTATAAGAAAATACTAAAAAGTGAATTAATTTTTTGCAGTGTTTTTTATATTTATATTTATTTAATACAATATTTTTTTTTTTAAGACTTTTTTCGCTATTTTTTTTTTTTTTTTTTTTTTTGTACATAATTATTTATAAGCTATGAAACACTATTCATTCTTTTCAAACATAGATTTTATATTGGGATAATTTATAGACATAATTTTACAGTGAAAAATTTTTTAATATTATTTTCTTGTAATTTTTCCCTTAAAGAAAAATATTACAAATATTAAATTTTGTTTGACTGATGAAAAAAAAATTTTTGAATAATTTATATAAATTAACTTATTAATCTTCACTAAATCCTACTTGTTTTACTTTTCTGTTTTCGTTCGGTTCACTGTTTTCGAAGTTGAGATATTTTTGTTACCTGTGTTATTGGCATCAGAAAAAGTGATATTCCTTTTTATAAAATCGCTCTTCTTTTTAACCACTGGCGACCGTTGTGTGAAAATGCACACCTGTTTACCAGTTGTGCATATTCGGAATTTAGATTATAACTAATAAATAGGAGACAGTGCTCGTGTTCCCAACCACCGGTATTTGAGTTTTCTGCCTTGTTCCTTATTTGGCGATTCATCCTTTGGATTTCATTATTTTCCCAATAGCAAATTCTATATTTGAAGTATATAACATTGGCAACATTTTTTTCGTACTCAGAGCAAATTGCTATCATAGTGCTGGAAGAGAGAAAAACAGTTACAGCAGAATGATATGTGACCAAGTGTTTACCAGAAGTGCTGGAACAGTGGCTTCAAACAAGTCCCAAACGCGAAACTGGAAGACAGAAAAACAGTTACAGTGGAATGGTATGTGACCAAGTGTTTGCCCGAAGTGCTGGAACAGTAGCTTCAAACTAGGCCCAAACTCTAAACGCGTGAGATCATCCTGCACCACGGCAATGTGTCGGTTCATTCTGAAAAGAAAACCAAGGATTATCTACTAGCAGGAAAATATCAAAACTCTACACCACCCTCCCTATTCGCCAGATCTTACACCCTGTGACTTTTTTCTGTTCCCCAAAGTTTAAAATTAAAAGCAGATTTGGCAGTCCAGAAGAAGCCGTCACAGAATATCAAAAGCAACTGGACCAGTTAACTAAAGATGAGTGGTCCTCATCATTTAAAGACTGATTTGTCCGAGTGGACAAATGCATTGCAGCCAAAGGGTTGCGTTGAAAAGTTGCAAAGAAATTTTGTAAATAAATTTATTTTTTATAATGAAGTCTAAAAACTTTTAGAACCACACTGCAATTGAATTCAGGTGGCAGAAAAAAATATCAAGAAAGAATTGAAGCCCCTCCGCCCTATATCCGATTTTTTCCCCCAAAGTTTGTTTTGCAGGTGGAGAAAAAAGCGATAGAAGAAACAGTAGTTTTCATTTGGACTCATTTCATGATTTTCTAATTGATTAATAAGCTGCTCGATTCCCAAAGGAGGCCCATTCGTGTTGCAGTGAAATTGAACTGAATTGAAAAGCGATGGGATCTGAGACACTCCGAATGGTCGACATCGGCGACTGACCGTTCTATTCACTTGGCAGTCGCTGATCGAGGCTTTTTGGAGACATGTCTGCTCGGACACTTCTCAAGAATTCCAAGGTAAGTCCGTTTTCCTGAATTTGTAATTGCATGCCCTACCATTTTTCAACATATAATAGTAAAAAGGAACCCTGAATTGAAATGAAATTGAACCTCTTCATTTCTGAGATAGCACCAGACACGTAAATGGAATGTATGGAGATCTCAGAGTTAAGGAAAAATCTGAAGATTGAAAATAACGATTTAAGTACAGTACTGATGGTACCAGGTAATCTCAAAACTCTGAAGGATATGATGTCAATGATGGATAGTCTCATGGCAACTATTTGAGAGAGTTCAGATGGGAAGAAAGACTGTTATTAACTAACCAGGAAGGAATGTTAGTTTGACTGAACGGCCAATGTAAGGTTGGACAATACTTATTCAGCAGTCGACCACAACAAGTCCTGTCGATACTGCTTCGTTCAGTGGTGGCTGGATGGTCGGCTGCATACTAGAAGAAGAAGCACCAAACACGTAAAATAAGTTTTGAAGTAATTAATCTATTTAGATTTGAGAAATGATAATTTAAGACCCCCCTAAATCATCAAATATGTATGTTACCTACTTGGAAAAAAAAACAAAAAACTAACTAAGAATGATCTTTCATTTAAAAAAATTCCCTGGTGTTGGAATTTCTGGCTTAACCTTAAACGAGCCCTATAATGATGTAACCCATTCGGGCAACTTCCATTGGTGACGTCAGGAAACAATTCCCAAGATCCCATAGTAACAGAGGTTAGTTGAATTTCAGTTTAGGTGTTTGTAGTTTCTGTTGAATAAGATGGAAGATGTTGCGTATAAGATGGAACCAGAGATAATTGCTTGTTATAGTAAGAATTCGTGCTCGTAAAATGAAATATCTGTACATATTTGTAAATAATTATCTGTGCCTCTGTCTGCTTCCTGTAAATGAAAAGATAAAAGTGAGAAGGTCTGGATTGATGTTTTCTCTGTTTATGTTATTCTAATTCACTTTTGAATGCCTTAATTCTATCCGATTTAGAAGATCTAGGAATGACAAGGTAAGAATGCATTTTGATAAATTTTAATTTGGGGCCTAGAAATCCCAAAACTTAGTTCGAATATCATTTGCTATTTTTTAAAATTAAGTTTTTAGTTTCCTACAATATCAGATTCCCTACATTTTTTCGATTTTTACTTCCTAAACGTCGTTTGGGACCCTCTGTTGTGAGGCAATTTCTAATCCTCTCCATGCCTACTATCAGCTCTTTGAATTTGTCGGTTGAAGTCGGCAATACTGTATAGATAGATATAGATGGGAAAACGGAGCAACATGTTTGCAATGATATGCATGTTTTCGATATTGCGGAATCCGAGGATTAGTTTTAGTTTAGATTAGTTATATTAACGTCTCGTTTCGCAGCAACAGTAGAGACTGACATTTGAGACTAACCTCGTAATTTTGAACCACGGTCAGATGACGAGGGCGACACCTGAACTGGCACTCCTTTCTCCACCATGCCCCACCGGCGGGAGGATGTTTGACCAGGACAGTTTTAACGTGTACCAGACCCCTTACACGACGGTTCTTCGGAGGAAAGAATTTAAAAAGGAAGAAAAATTAGGAAGAATTTAAGGGGGAAACAAATGTAAAATCAAACGCATCTAGATAACCTGTGTTAGTAGAAAATAAAATATAAAGCCCCAAGGCTATGATATTGTTCATCAAAGTTTTGTAAGAAATATAACTAATAAAAAAAATTATATAATAACATAATACTTATGCTTAATGTCCTTGACAAAGTATTTTTAAGTATCTGATTATTATAGATGTTAAAGTTATGGCATTTTTAATAATCTTGCATCTCTGACACATATCTTGTCCCTCAAAATAAGAATATGAGCTGCAATAAATATGACAGTGACTTAGTAACCATAATATATAATATTTTTTTACTATAATTTAAAAATACATATTTACAGTCTTTAATAAATTAATTTTAAGAAAAATTGCTTGGCATCAAAAATACATAAGATTTTTTTTTAATGCTGAGAAATTGCATATAAAACAAGTTTGAAGATTTAAATTCTTTGTATGTATAATTTTAGTGATTGATCTCAATTTTCTCCATTATTACATTATTGGTTCCTAACCCTATGTAACATATCAATGATATTCTTTTTATTTTGAAGTAAAATTCAGTTAAACTGAAAGGCTAAAATTTTAGAAGGATCTCTCAGATATATTTATAAAATGAAATTATTTCCATATTTGGAAATACTTATAAGTTTGAACAATTACTTTTGCTTATGACATGAAATATGTTTTCTGTCAGGTCTAGAATTACTGATATTCACCTGGTATCATGTTGAAATTAATTCTGTAGACAAAACATATTTCTTGAGATAAGAATTATGATAATAAGATTCCACATGCAAGAAAGGCCGCACTAATATTAATTTTGTCTTTAGTGTTTTTTCAATGACACTTTGGAAATAGATTAACATTCTGTTGAATATATATATATATATATATAAAATATTTTGATAAATCTAACACTGAAGTTACGACTAGGATAGTGTGAAAGGATTAAGCTACAGAATTATATTAAAATGCTTTTTTATGCACAGCAGAATTTCCTATGTATAAAGTCTACAATCAATAAAAAAAATTCAGATTTTTAAAGAGTGGGTAAGCAATGTAAACATAAATTACATTAATGTATAAAAATAATTATGACTAAGCAACCAAATATTACTATAACTTGCACTTTATAAATTCATATATAAAAAAATTTATTCAGTAGCTAGATTAGAACAAAATGTTATAGCAATTCTCTATCTACTTATTAAAATTAAATCACTCTAAAGATTTAAAATAATTTAGAAAATGTATGCAATACAAAGATGCTTATTTAAAAAAAATTACAGCATTTTTAATTAATTTATTCATACCAGAAGTTTGATTATTTAATTGAAAGTGATATTATATAATTGTTTCATTTTTTTTCCATTATCTTATTTGTATATATTTATATTACTAAAATAAAATTGTAAACTCCTAAAAAATTCTTGAATTGAGATGGTATATATATATTTAATATAGTCAGTTTAATACAATATTTAAAGCAATTCTTATCTATACTTATAATAAAGCTCAATGTGTGTGTGTGTGTGTGCGTGTGTGTGTGTTGGCGCTCTACAGGCCAGACCGTTGGACCTACAGCTACCAAATTTGGTACATGTATACCTTGGAGGTCCGGAATGTGCACCTCGGAGCCCTTTTTTCAAATTTTTAATTAGAATTTGAATTAATTAAAATTTAAGCGAAATTTCAACGTTTTTCCGCTATAACTTCCGAAAATATGATCGCATAAACATGATTTTTACATCAATTTAAAGAGTAAAAAATTAGCTTTCTAACGGTATCAGTTTTTTAAAATTTAAAACGTAAGCTTCTATTTTTAACGAATTTTTAAAGAAATATTTTAACCATGTTTTTTAGCACGTGACTAGATAAAATAAAAGAATGCTGGAAGTTCAAAGAAAAAAAATTATCATCGCAAATAAATCTAAAGCAATACAACTATAAGCACGTGACTGGATAAAATAAAAGAAACATAAAATGTGATATTTTCTAAAAAAAATAAATAAATGCAAAGCAGAGGTTTCTTTAATCGTTTGCAATATCTAAATCATTTATTCCATAAATCATCTTTATTTATAGTAAACCTGATTGAATTTAGACAGGATATGCATTGAAATCCCGACTTAATGGCATATTTATGTAATCGTTTGCAATATCTGTATCATTAATTTAATACTTTTTTT
>JAPMOQ010060842.1:46439-58985 GCA_026543055.1 Argiope trifasciata
ATATATATATATATATATATATATATATATATATATATATCATTGCAAAAGAGTAGCTTTTTTTAATTAATCCTAGCACATAAGAATATATGAAATCAAATTTTAATAGAAGAACATGATTCATGACACATAAAAATAAGTTTTCATTGCACAATATGATGAAAATCTTTTAATAGTCATTAAATATAATGTGTTAAAGTAAGATTTGTCTTAAACATTTTCAGCTATAATAAAATAAACAAGGTACAATATAAATATTTTCTTACTGAATACATAAAGATATTGGCTCTTCTTTTCAGCATATTATGAAGTCATGGAAATTACAGAATAAAAGGATCCATAATTTTAAGCATACTGAATATAAAGCATTCATTTTCTTTAAAAATTTTACATGGAAAAATCCTATAATAAAAAGCCTTTGCATTAGGCTTCAGCAAAAATAATAATCTTGAATAACTTTCATAATATTTTATAAGTAAATCTAAATTTTGAAATCTTAGAAATCAAATACAAGATTTTTACCTAACTAAATCCCCAGTTTGATCCCAGCAATTTATTTAAACAACTGAGGATAATCTTTTGTGCATCTTTGTATCAACTACCAATGAAATGCTTTTTTAAAAAAAATTATAGAAATAGTATTAGATTTCTTATCAACATGTGTAAACTTAATAAAAATATATAAGCAAAACATTTCAAGTAAATGCAGTAAGACTTTCTAATTGTAACTTACATGCTTGATAATCTGAAGAAAAAATAATAACACGGATTTAATAAAAAAATTATTTTCTTAAAAAAATTAATATCTACAACTAACATCTAATCAATCCTATAACTTCTTAAATGACATAAACAGGTACACAAACAGAAAAGTATGATGAGCTGCAAAAGATTCGAAATATTTGTATCCTGTACAGTTTGCAATTCTTACAACCAAATTAAACATCATTTCATAAAATAATTACATTCGTAAATGATCGAAAGATACTTTTTAAATGCATGCTATTATTGCATTTATTAACAAATGAATTTGAAATGCGTTCAAAACAATCTTTCAGCTCCCAAAAATTAATGGACTCGACCATTGAGGATAGGTGTAATAAGCTAATCGGAAAGATCTTTATCTGAGAAGCTAATATTCAGAAGATTTTTCCTGCTCAAAATTTCCCCACTTTTTACCTCGAAGCAGAATACCAGCCCCTAGCCGCATCCCCCTTCCCCAACTCCAGATTAACCAAACATTATTTTTATCACTTAGCCTTTGCATTCAAAGGCTTTCTTGAGAGTCTTTTTCTGTTAATATCATAATATAAAACATACGTAAACTCGTGGTAGCAATATTATATATTATTAATTGCAATATTTTGAATATAATTAAAAATAGCATTTCAATATTAAGAAAAAAATTAAATAGCATACAGACACCTAGTTTCAAGGCACTTAATATTGTCTTTTATTGTTTGGAAAATCAGATCTTGAAAATAATAAGTCAGCATAATTCAGCCCTACTTAAAAAGTAATTACACAGTTTCCCTACTTAGCTTCATGAACGATCGTACCGCCCTCTCACTATGAGATACGAATCTAACATCGTACAAGTTGTGACTTCAAAGGAAAATAATCTTCAAACTTAAAAAGTAAATATTCAGCATATTTAAAACGAAATAATTTTTTTACTAGCACTCTGTACATATTTCAGGCAAAGTTTAAAATTTAGCATTCTATATAATATACATAATATTTTGAAGAAAATCGAAGAATTGATGCTAATATATGAAACGTATAATAATGTATTATACATTTCCTAGGCATTCTAAGGAATCCTATAGGACATGCTAATGAAGTTTAAAAAATAACTCTGATTCGTTTCGATTATCATTAAACCCGTGACCTGTAGTCATGCGCTCAAGATTACAGAGATGGAAGAGACAGAGGTTTCACTTCAACTTTTGGTTAACGATCGCAGCGTCATCCCAACCCCAGCAATTCAAGATAACTACTGAAGACAACATGGTGACATCACGTAGGTAACATTGGATTTCCTCATGTTGGTTATTCTATTGTTCTTTTTTCTCATTCTTGTAACCCTGCGTTCTCATTATTTAAGAGATTATTTTTTATATTTTGCCTAAATATAATTTTGCATACGTACTCTTCTCTCTGCGTGTGTTATATTTCCGGATTGCTACGGATGTGCAAGCCGATGATGCCAGCTAAAAAATTAGAACCTTCTTTATTTGAAATTCCTGGTCGAATTTTATTCAAAATTTAGTTTTAAAAAAATCAGTCAGTTTTTTTTTTTTTTTTTTTTTTTTTTTTAATTTTAAAAAGTCAGTTAGACAATTTCTACATTTGCATGATATGCATATGCGAGGTAGCTTTCGGTTTTGCTTTTTCTCAGCCAGTACACTGTTCATTATACGGATTAATATCTGAACTCTTATAACTGTACTTTAAAATTTAGTGACATGTGATTTGTATAGATTATAAATTTTTTATGTAATATTTTCCAGATATAAAAAATGGCTCTCAGCACTAAAATGAAACATTTTGCTTTTTCTCAGCCAGTACATATTGTTCATCATATAGATTAATATCTCAACTCTTATAACTGTGCTTTAATAATTGGTGAAATAAGATTTGTAATGAGAAGAAAAATTATTTTAATATTTCAGTTTGTCGATATCAAAAGCTATTCCAATCCGTTGAAAAAAGTTGAGACTGCTTACATTGATGACTAAATAGTAATGCGTAATTAACAATGAAAAAAAAAAATGCTGCTCCTAAATTTTATAATTGTCGAAGCTTGATACAAATGTCGAAAAAATAACGATAGAGTTTGTAAAAACTTTTTACATCGTTATCATGGTGACGTTTTCTCCCTACCTGATAACATAGCACAGTTTGTTCAATTGCCGAGAAAGACAGTGGCGCTACTGTCTATGGGAGGCGCAATGTTAAAAAAGTTGCTATTAGCATCTTCCAGAGTGAGACCGGTTTCTTCTATTCTCAAGGTCAAAAATTGCCATTGTATTTTGTGCTTTATTTATTAGTGTAAAAAAACTGTTTTTTAATTTTTTAAAATTCCGATTAATGTGTGCAAACGAAAAACGGAAACTAAGACAGAGTTTCGGAAAGGAATCACAGTCAATAGATAAGCAACGATAAAATCAATTATGTGTGAAAAAATTGAGTCAATGTTGTAAAAACAGTTTGTTCAAAACCAGTCACTTAACAGTGGTTGATAAATGTCAAAAAACACAAATTCATCAACTAAAAAATGGAACCACAAGATTTTTGTTGTCACATCATTATGATGCCATGTTTGTGGAATGCAATAATAAACCAATTTTTGTTCTTAAAGAATGCGTCAATACTACATGTCTGTCCATCACAAGAACTCTGCTAGACGATCGTCTATGTTTACGGCGGAAGTTATAGAAACAGGTTACTGTAGAAAGAGTTCATTTCGCTGAGGTAAAAATTCATTCAAGTTTCTCACGTTGGCGCATTTAGCGCCAAACTGGCGATATTTTGTATGATTGCATTTTAATTTTTAAAAACAAATTTTTTTTAAAATCGCAAAGATGAAATTTATTTGAGTACTCAGAATATTGAAAATATCTTATATTCATGTTATAAACATACAAAGAATAAAGCAAATCAAATAGTAATGTAAATACACAAAGAATAAAGCAAATCAAATAGAAAAACTGAATAATTATCTCATGTCTAATGATTGCACAAGAAGAAAAAATTAAGAAATAAAGTCATACAAAATAAAAAATTAATCGTCACCATTTCATTTGATTTAAATTTATATAAGTTATTAATATGAAATTCTCCGCAGCAAGCTCGTTAAATTTAACATAAAAACAATAACATAATTAATCGTAATTATTTCATAGTTTTCATAAAAAGTTTCTTTTATAACGTTATAAAGTAAAATGTTCATATTTAAATATGCTTGAAACCTTTCCAGATTTATATTTATTTTTCTGATATATATACTATTTTTCTGAAACACAAAATTAACGATTACCATACTATCAATTTTTAAATTTTTAAAACTCAAACATTGATTTATAACTTATTTTCAACATGCACAAGCTTTCTGCAGTATAATTAATCTTGCAAAGTTTATATGTATTCTGAATTTGAAGGTAACTCAAATATTCATTCAAGCACTTGACAGATGTCTCGGACTTAAAGAGACCGACATCGATTTACTAGTACATTAATTCATTTTTTAGTACATTATTCTACGTAAAACGCGGTAAAAGTTTTTGTATTCTAGATTACCATTTATTCGTTTCTCCTGGCTTGAAAAAGAAATATAATTATGTCAAAGAAAACTTTTTCTCACGAACTGTCAATTCAACTAATAGGGTGATAAATTAGCTTTTCAATGTATATCAGTAGTCATGAGCTCAAAGCAATAAAGGATCCACAAATTCCAGCATACATTTTATCATTTCGGGGTTGAAAATTCTTCACTCCTAATGTCCTTCACATTACTATTCAAACCCATCAATGCCGTTTGAGAATACTTATCCCTCACTGTTTTATTATCACAATCAATGTACCTGAGTAGAAGTCTCGTTAATTACTCGTTAATATTTTTTTTTAGATTCTTGGAATCATATCTACGATGGGAAGCTATTGAAACAACAGGAAGGTGAAAAAACAAGCCTAAATACTAAATGTCTTTTTTTTTTTTTTTTTCCTACTGAAAAAAAAATGTTCTATCTATAATATAACATTTTCTTCATACTATTTATTGTATAGATGAATAATATTTCTCAATAAAAATTTAATAAAATTACATCTTAACAATTGCATATATTCATTCAATTTCAGAAAAGAAATTAAATATTTCTAATCTCTAAATATTTTAATACATCATAATAGAATCGCTATTTTTAATTTCAAAGCAATTCTTTTTTTCTTTTAAAATTGTAATACAATTTCTCTTATTATTATTTAACACTAAGAAGAAAAGGTTAAAACAACCACCCCCTTCGCCTTTTTATCTTGACAATGATTTTGATAACTGAATTATACCTGTAGATTTCAGGAAATTATTCAATCCTTTCGATGAAAATAAAGTACTGAATTGTAAAATATACTTCTTTAAAAAATAATTAAATTCAAAGTTCCCTTCAAGAACATTTTTTAAACAATTTTTCAAGTAAAGAATTCCAAATTAATAATCAATTTTACTAATTTGGCTGCGACTTTTTCGGAGCAAATTTGCTTCTTGTAATTTTAAAGTATCTCCTTTCATAAATCGAAAAGGCATTTTATAGGACGTCAAAATTTAAGAGACAAAAAAAAAATTAAAGAATTAAATGCAGTTCATATTAACCAAAAAAAGATTAATCAAACATTAATAAAATATAAAAGAAATAAGCTAAGCGAATATGAAAATCGGGCAACTGCAACTAAAGCGAGAAGACGAATGAGCAACAAGTTTTTATTATCACTACAGATTGACGCCAAGAAAAAGAATAACGCCCCGAACTTCCGTCCGATTCTACCCATTCAAAATGGATCTTTCCTACCGAAGACTGTTTATATAACACCGGCTGTAAACATAGACGATCGTCTAGCAGAGTTCTTGAGATAGTCTTCCATAGCTAGGGCCATGGAAGACTTGATGTATGGGGTCTTTCATTTTATCATGTTTTAGAGCTAAGAATAATGGTCCATATGGTGATATCCCAGAATGCTACAATGCTACATTGTCAACAAATAGTTGTAGTGTTTCTGAAAATTATCCTGTATATCCTAAGATTAGGAACGGGGGACTGAGCCTCCTAAACAGACGAACATTGCATTTGAGGGAGAAATAACTTCTTGGAAAAGTAACAAAAAAATTGACTATCTCTCCAATCAAAAATAAGAAATTTTCGACTGAATTTAACAATAGCATTCAAATGTGGGCATTTAACAACAGCTATAAACCAAATTGGCGCTAGTTTTAACGTATTAGCTTGGAACAGAGATTTAAAAAATATTTAATGATTTGAGGGCTTTTGCCGCTAAAAATGTAAGATATTTCAGGAAAGAAGGGAAATGTGGTCCTGGTTTTTCAAACGCCGTAAAAAAGAAAGAAAAAGAAAAACCTTTTTATGTTAGAAAAATTGAAACATATAGAAATGCTGAAACTACCCACGATTCCCAAGTTGATCCAGTTCTTTCTGGAAACTACTGTATCGATAGAAGAGTTGTTGACTATCGGTGATAAAGTAGCGACGTTTTTGGATGGATTCGAAAGCTTATTCTTCTTCTTGCATACAGCTGACCACCCCACCACCACTGAACGTAGCAGTATCGACAAGATTTGTTGTGGTCGACTACAGAATAAGTATTGTCCAACCTTACATTGAGCGATCAGTCAAACTAACATTCCTTTCGGGGTAGTAAAAGACTGTCTCCCTTCCCATCTGCACTCTCTCAAACAGTTGGAGTGAAGCTGTCAATCTTTAACATCATATCCTTCAGGGTTTTGAGATGACCTAGTACCATCAGTACTGCACTTAAATCCTTATTGACAATCTTCAGGTCCTTCCTAAACTCTGAGATCTCCATACATTCCTAGTACCATCTAGTGGTGGTACTAGGTACCTAATAGTGGTAAACTGTACCAATTTCCTCACAAATGCATTTATTTTCCTGCGTTCTTCCAAACCTTTGGAAATATACAAGAAATCTCCCATGTCCAGATATTATTTGGATTATAAGAGGATGGTATCTTCTTATTTTAATGTCCGGATTAGGAATAAAGTCGAAAGTGACTCTTCCTTTTTTTGGACCTATACCATCTGCCAAACCATTGTAGTTTTATTTCTTCTCTCAATTCCCTTTTTAAAAATCCACTTGATTTGGGGACAATAATATCAATATTATCTTTCTTTGTCACCACTTTCGCATAGTGATCCGCCTTTTCATTACCACATATCCCAATATGGGTCTTAATCCAACTCTATCGACTTGTTAATTTTAACACTTTTTATCTTTTCTTTTATCGTCCGTATTTCCTTATTACAATTGTGAGATGACTGTATGGCTTGTAAAATTGACAGGGAATCGGAAAAAATTGAGCACTTCTGTCCGTCCTCCACCCTTTCACAATATTCAATGGCCATTTTTAAAGTTTGCACTTCTGCCTGAAAACTTGTTGCATGATTCGGTACTCTCACATGACTTTTATCTATCTCTTTTCTATAGTAGTACGGCCGCGATGGCCTGGTGGTAAGGTCTCGGCTTCGGAGGATTTCAGGCTCGAGACTCGATTCCACCGAAGAACCGACGTGTGAGGGGGTCTCTTGCACGTTAAATCTGTCAGGCCAAACGTCCTCTCGTTGGTGTGGTGTGGAGAGGGGGTGCCAGTTCAGGTGTCGTCCTCGTCATCTGATCTTGGTTCAAAATGACGAGGTACGTCCCAAAATAGCCCTCGTGTTGCTTTAAACGGGACGTTAATATAACTAAACTAAACCCAACCCATAGTAGTACACTACTATTGTGATTTGAAAGCTATACGGTAGTGGGGAAGTCCATTTCAGAAACTTGAAAAACACTTTTTTGTGGTACTTTCTAAAATTTTCGTTTTCTTCGTCATGTTTCCTCCATACTAATCATAATCCTTAATTTCATAAGGGGCGGTTGAAGGCTTCAGAAGGTAGTCAGTTTACTTCTCAAGCACTCGATTATCATTTTTTTAAAAAAATTAACTCACCTATATATTCTTTTCTGAAATGTTGAATTTAATCATTTAAAAATTTATCTCATTCTTTTTCTTAAATTTTGTGAATTTAAGGTATCCGACAACGTTCGAAAGAAAAATTTTGAAAAATTGTATATTTTTAAAACTATTTCAAACTATGGTTTTTAGATGCATTGTCAATTTTAATGCAACAAAATTATTTGTAAATATAATATACCTTGAGTTATTCATTAAAATTTGTAAATTTTAATGAAATTTAACCAAAATGGTCAACACTCTACACAAAATGGTAATGCAGCAATCCTATTTTTCTTTGTATACAAGTTATAGAATATAGAGATGAATAAAATGAACCAAAATATAAGAAACATTTTAAGACGCAAAGAAGTTATAGGTAAAAATATACATATATATGCATTTTTTCCATAAATTCACAACATAATTTTTTTAAAGCGTATATAAATGAAAAAGTGTTTCACCAATAATATAACTTTTAGTTTATTTCGTTGTCCATATGATTTAAAACACACCCTGAAATTCATATGCAAAGACAAATTTTTGTTGAAAAATATGTAACACTGGATGATAGGTCAGACCTTCCTTTTCCCAGATAAGATGAACTGTTTTGTAAAGAGGAAAGTCTGAACTACAAGAAATAGCAATTTTAAAGAAATTCGTCAATTTAGTTTACAAGCAGTTTTTTTAACATAGTCGGATACCTTAATTCGTCCATATTTGTGGTATTGGAACAAGGACTCTCTATTAAAAACATCGCATGAATAGAAGGGAATAATTTCTTAAGATTTTCGGAAATATAAATATTAAAAGTCTACTATGAGGTGTTTGTTTTTTAAAGGAAGGGTTGGTTCGTTGATTTGGGTCTTTTGGCACAAGTTCCATTCTTGGCCATACCGTGGCATCCGAGAGATAAGACCTGCTGGCTCTGTCTCTCGCTTCTGCATGAGTCATCACTAAAGGGCGATTGAGAAGCCAATTTACAATCTTCAGTCTGCACGTTTTCTATGCCATAATAACGTCGACTGGAGAATATAAACCATTTTTTCCCTCATTTTTTTTACTTATTTTTTCATCCAAGATGGTGTGATATTGAAATGAATGAGATGCAAAAGCAAGTTTAGGATACAAATTATTGAAGGTAAGTGTACTTCTTTTATTATCCTCAATACAAACTTAAAGTATGATTGAATCTGTTATTGTTAAGCCTATTCATTCGTCACGCTCTGTTTTAACAACAAATTATGATTGAGATTTATTTTTTCCATATTATTTGTTCTGTAGTTTTGATTAAGATTGCACTTAATGAAATAAGAACTCTCGGAGGCCACGGCCATACTGAGCCATTCTTATGGTAAAAGGTAGAACATTGTTAATGTTGGATACTTCGTATAAAATTATATTTTCCATGTAAAAATTAATGTAAAAAAGCTAAAGCAGACGAAGACAAAAAATGACATCTTTGTTTTAAAAAAATAAACAAAATGGAAATTATTTAATTTAAATATATGGTAAAACTCGTATAGCAATTAAAAATTTAAAGATGTTTGGATGATAATTCTTTCCCAGCAATTCTGGGAGTTACATTTGATGAGTGAGAAAAATATCGGCGATGGGAGTCGAAAGCTGGGCATTCAATCAAAATATGACTCACTGTCAATTCGGTGTGGCATGAAGAACACATAGATGCTCTCTCCAAAAAGTAGGTACTTGTGGGTAATCCGAGTATGTCCAATACGTAGACGAGATCATTTTACATCAGCCCCACGCATTGATAAAACTGGCCGTTTTAAGAAAGGGAGAGACTTCTTGGATTGTGGATTAGTCGTGTTAAGTAACTACCTGCTGGTTTCTTGTGGTGTAATTTCTCCCAATTGATGGAGAATTTTCCCCCCATTAACCTTTCCCTTATTTCCTTAACCAACTTTCGACTATTGTGTAGATATAATCAACTTCCAAATGGTGTAAATATCGAATAATTTAACTTAGATTAGAACGAGTTATTCTTATTTAAATGTATGGCTGTAAATAAAAGGTCTGAAATTCTACTCTCTTATTTCATCGGTCAGGTTCAAGACGTTACAGTATACAGTGAAAGCCGACTGCAAAATAAAACTACATTAGCAGGCGATAGATATTTCAAAAGCTATACTGTGAAAGGCGACTCCAAAATAAAATTACATTAGCAGACGATAGATATTCTAAAAGCTATACTGTGAAAGCCGACTCCAAAATAAAAACTACATTAGCAGACGAGAGATATTTCTAAAGCTATACTGTGAAAGCCGACACCAAAATAATAAAAAAAGAAGGGATAAATAGCCAATTAGTTGCTTTCACATTTTGAGGGCAACATTTATTTTTTTTAATAACTTTGTCTGACAAACTGACCCATTTAAAAATATCAAAAATTTCTTTTAAAAAGTCGTTAATTACCTTAAATATTAATGCCAATAAAAAAAAGTAGTAGATTTGCCTTAAATATCTGGCTTAATTTGGTGAAATTTCTAAAGAAATTTGAATTTTAAAATTTAAATCTTTCTTCATTCTTAAATTTATTTTCAAGCTGTAAATAAATGACGTTCAAAAAAATACATAATAGCAATAGTAACTATGTTAATTCCTGTATTTAAAATTCGATTTTTTTTCTTAAAGCCCTCGGAATTTCCTGCAAAAATAATGTTAAAATATCATCCATAATTCAAATTTATATTAGTTAATTCAGTGTCCAAATAAAAACCTGCAAATAAATTATTTAAATTTTTGACACTCAACAAATAAAAGTTCATAATTCACACAAAAATTTTATTGGTGCAATGCTTTCAATAAAGATAATAACAACAATAATATTTACAGTTTTATACACTTAAAAATCATTGAATTCATTAGAGATTAGCTGCATTATTCAAATTTTGCTACACCATTGTGCCATTCAAAACGTTTTGGGAAAAAATCTCTTATGCCAACCAACATAATTTCTTTAAAAAATTGGAAAACTCTGAAGGAAGCATACTTCCCATGACACTAGAAAAGGATGAATTATTTATCATATTTTTTAAATTAATAAAAAAATTAGACAGTAAAAATAAAATCTTTAGATTCAAATATATTGTTTCTTTACACCAAGCTAGTCTTTAGACTCAGGCTTGTTTTTCAATTTGAAAATTACGGATAAATTAAATCCTCATTGTATTACACTGGTGCATAATTATCAGGCGTTTCTTTGACGTGCTATATTTCAACACATTGTATGCGGGACACTTATTAGTACGTTTTCTGACGATTGATACTTGAGCGCGGGTCACGTACTAGTAAGGGTTGTTTGTCCAAACAAAATGGTTTGTTTGTGGACACAAAAAAAAAAAACAGTATATACAGGAAAACGAAGCCGAATGTTCCTGTCTACTACATAGATTCTGGAAAAATTGAAAAAAATAATAACTAGTTTTTATATCAGTCGATGCGAAACCACAGAACGGAAGGTTGATTAAAAAGATCAATATAGATTTGAAATTAACTTTTTATTTATCCTTGCGAAAATGAGTGGATTTTGCCGCGTACCTCTTCATAGAGGAAAATGCTTTGAACATTAACACACTGCATTAGTTTTATGATTGCTCTTTTCATTTTTTATGATGTAAAAATTCTTGTATATCACACAATTCGAAAAAATTAAAACTATATACTACTATTTCTATTTGATTTTTCATATTTCCGATACTATTATAAATTTATTCACTTAAAAATATATTTTTTGTTTACAAAATTCTTATGGTTATTTATATATTTTATTTTTTCAAATATAAAATACGAAAAGTAGGTTACAAAATTAAATATTTTCGATCTATTGAGATTTAACTGAATAACTAAATTTACGCGCTAAAAGCAAGCTCCCGGTACTATTCCACTGCGAAATGTACCCGCACACAATGTGTTAATAAAATTTTAGAATATTTTATAAATTTATGAATGAAAATATCCTTTTACTTTTAAGTTATAAAAGTGCCTGTCGATATGCATACTCATATTCGTCATATCATGCTGCACCCCTTTGAGGAAGGAAGGAAAGCATCGCGGTCATTTCACGATCTCAAAAAACTTTTCATTGAGGGCACAGGCAGCTAAAGTCGATGCAGGGAAGGGTTTGCCCGCTACCAATCTGGCGACACTAGCTTGGAAGAGATCGACTTTAGGATTTAGATGACGAGGCACTTTTCGCAGTCGTGGAAGGGGACGAAAGCTTGAAAACTCGAATGATGGTGGATAACTTGAAGTTGGAAAATTCGAACATCATTCATTGTCTTAAAAAGCTTGAAATGGCATGGAAATCGGCTGGATGAATCCCGCACAAATTCAACGACAACAACAAAACAGAACGTGTACGAATTTTTACCGACTTGCTTCAACAAAACGAGCGGAGTCCACTTCCACAAATGGGAAGCAATTATTGAAATATATTGTCACTATGTGCACCGGATTGATCATTGAAGAATGTTACAATTTTTGAATGAAGAAATTTTATGTTTCATTTTTCGTAATAATGAGTGTTTAAGATCTCCTGGTAAATTCGTATAAAAACGCATGATGATTATGCACTAACCCAATAGTTCCATCAGCTTTGCATTAGAAAAGAATCACTGTAAAATAAACAACCAAAATATAAATGAATGCATTTTTTTTCACTTGACATGAGAAATAAAGTACAATTCCTTTTTCAGTATCAATCTATTCTTATCGGAAATATCGAATAAAAACGCATGATAATTATGCACAAAGCCAATAGTTCCATCAGCTTCGCATTC
>JAPMOQ010060847.1:0-19827 GCA_026543055.1 Argiope trifasciata
GAGTTAAATTATATTTAGATTTTTTACTTTGTTTTTGTGCAATAATTAAAAGTGATTATTTTTCGTCTTTATATAAACATTTTATTTCTTTTCTTTGCCTAAAAACATTTCAAGATTTTACATTAGATGCTCAAATGCTTTCTATCATTCTCTCAAACAGATAAAAAACAGATTATTAAAGTAACGAAAGTCTTTTTTTAAAAAAATGTTTTCATTCATATTTGCAGTATAATTTATAAATATTGAACATTTTTTACAAAATGAATAGTAACAGTTAAACTAGTGCTTATTAAAATAACAAAAACAACAACAAAAAAATGATAAAAATTACAAATATTTTAATTATTAATTTATATTTATAATTAAATATTAAGATTTTATTGTACGCTTTTATTAATAAAGCATTATTAAGGAAAATTGTTCTATAAGGTAAATATGCCATAAAGAATTGTTTTGCAAAATTTAGATTGGATTTAATATTGTTCACGATATAATACAATAATTGTGGTTAAAAAGAAACAACATATTAGAAATTTTAAAGAACTTTATTTGCATTAAAATAAACAATCTAATTACTAATCGGTCAATAATGTTTATGTAAACACTTGTATTGGCGAGAAAAAATCCCGCCAAGCTTGTAGCCAAGCGCTTGCAACACATTCGAGATTAAAATAAAGCAAGTAGCAAAATATAACGCAGTTACATCAGTTTAAACGAAGCTTAGTAACATGTTAAATAAATTCAATACAATAACTAAGCCAAACTACTATGAAGTATTATTGAGTTATAACACCGAAATCACTGAGTGATCGATGTTAGGAAATTTTAAATTGACTTAAAATGGATATAAACAGAATATGTTGACTGTAAATACCTATGAAATGATAAAGGACTATCCTTAGAAGCTTTTTCTTTGCATCCAATTGCACAGCAATAGGTAAACATGGCTTAAATAAGTTTTAAATTCCAACAGTTAAAAGCGGGAAAAAATCTGCCATTGAAATATAATGGGGAACGGAGAATGTGGTTACAGCTAACACAAATTCTGTCCCATAGTCACGTGTTTTTATCTTGTCCTACACGAAAGTAGGGTTGCACTCCCTCTATCAGTATCCCAGCTCTATGTGTGCACCTCGGAGCCCTTTTTTCGAATTTTTATTTAGAGTTTGAATTAATTAAAATTTAAGCGAAATTTCGACGTTTTTCCGTTATAACTTCCGAAAATATTATTGCACAAACATGATTTTTATATCAATTTAAAGATAAAAAAATTAGTTTTCTAACTATATTAGTTTTTTTTAATTTATAACGTAATCTTCTATTTTTAACGAATTTTTAAAGAAATATTTTAACCATGTTTTTATCACGTGACGGGATAAAATAAAAGAATGCCGGAAGTTAGAATTAAAAAAAATCTATAATCGCAAAATAAATCTAAAGAAATGCAACTTTTAACACGTGACTGGATAAAATAAAATAAATATAAAATGGGATATTTTCTAAAAGAATAATTGCAAAGCAAAGGATTGTATGATCGTTTGCAATATCTAAATAATTACTTCAATAAATCTTCTTTACGGTAAACCTGATCGAATTTAGACAAGATATTCATTGGAATCCGACTTAATGGGATATTTCAATTATCGTTTGCAATATCTGTATCATTAATTCAATATTCTTTTTCATTATAAAATGTGATAGTTTCTAAAAAAAATAAATGCAAAGCTAAGGTTTCTATAAAATCTGCAAGAGCACGTCAAAGGGAAAAAATTAGGTTTTATCACCGTGTTGCCATCATTTTGACAGAAGTTCAAATAAAAAAATAAAAAATAAAAACTATCATCGCAAATTAAATCTAAAGAAATGTAACTTTCAGCACGTGACTGGATAAAATAAAATAAATATCAAATGTGATATTTTCTTTAAAAAATGCAAGGCAAAGGATTCTATGATCGTTTGCAATATTTAAATCATTAATTGAATAAATTATCTTTATTTATACAGGATTGAATTTATACAGGATATGCATTCGAATTCCTTTCCAATGGCCAATTTGTAAAATATTATTAATAGGCATATATATTGTTTAATACTATTAACTTGATCTAAATGAAGTAAATAATTACCTTTTATGTAGTTTAAGTTAAACAATGCATTTATGAATAATGACTTTTAGATTTCTTCATACTTTCCTCTGTGACCCATATTTTACAAAGTATTTTTATTAATATTTTAAATAAAAGTTGCTACATCAATCAGTCTTCTAAATCCATCATTAAAACTGACTGATTTATAAAATTAAAAAATATTATTAGGTAAATGCTTTTTTTTAGATCTTTCCGTCTATCATCTTAAAGAAAATATTAATTTCAGACCAATCAATGCCCGGAGTTACTTCAAGGCTAATGAATATGTGATTTAATTGAAAATGTTAAAAACCAATTACTCATGGCGAACTAGCTGGTCGCCAAAGGCGGCTAGTTATAAATAATCCGTACTCTAAGATTTTAGTGCAAGAATCCAGTCGGAAAAAAATAAATCGAAAAAATTTTGTTTAAAAAAGTGATTCATCCGAATTTGAATTGAATTCTAATTGAAGATGTTTTAAAGTTAGAATATCTAATAAAAAAATTTAAGTTCTCTGCTAAAATTTTCAAATTTTCTTCTTTAGTTCAGCTGCATTTTTATTCTTCCGAAATCATAAACTAATTAATCATAAAAAATTTTGTAATATAGCTTTTGTGAGCTTTTAGTTTCTTAGTAAGGAAGATAGTTTTACAGATAGCTCTAACGGATACTGACTGGATTTTAGGTCAATAACGCCAGGACTTGTAACCAAACTCAGAGATAAAATTCAGATGACTTTGGCTTCAAAATTGAGTGTTTTTTGAAAAATTATGATCGAATATTCCATTAGAAGCCAATACACTAGTTTATTTTTTGATGTAGTTTGTACCCAGCATGATAGCTTATGCGCACATACGAGATCAAAATCATGCGAATTATGTCTTTGAATTATTGTGATTTAAAGAATGCTTTCTCAGTGCATTTCTCAATACGGAATTGTGTTCTTTTTGGCATGTACTGAAGTCACAAGTTTCCACAGGAAACAAAAGATGATGAAATAAATCTGATCAGTGATTGAAATTGACTTATCTATCAATTTTCATTACCATTTCAAATTTATTGGTAGTTAATATTAGATACAAAATGAATACATGAAACTATATTTTTTAATAAAATTATTTACTAAAATTAAAGATATTTTATTTTTGTAAAATTCTGAAGTTTATCATATCCTGGTTTAAATTTTCTTCTTATGATAACTGATTATATACGCATAAAATTATATTTTTTCGTTAATATTATCGTTTTAGATAAGCCTCTATTGTATAAAATTGTCTTTCATTTGTTAAGTTTAAAATTATAACTAAATATTAATTCAAAAACTGATTTTTTTATGCATGCATAAAATTCAAAATCTGTGTATAGAGCTGTTATGAAAACCTCAAAATTAGACATAAAATAAACCATGAATTATTAAACCTAAAAAATGATTCTTTGAGCTTAACTAAGCAATTCGAAATCTTTAATACAAAGCTTTTTCCTGCATAGATGTATTCCTTTAATATCAAAGACCGCCTTAGAACTATCTGTTGCTGTCTAATCTGAAAAAACTCAAAATAAATGCTTCTTCCTGACATGACCGGCTGCCGATTCATCTTGAAGTCAGTTGTATAAATAAGCTTCAATTGTATCAAATTATCTTTCATTTGTTAAGTTATAAATTAGAACTAAATATTAATTCCAAAACTGATTTTATGTATTCCTTCATAATGTTCAAAGTCTGTATATACAGCTGTTATGAAAAATTCAAAATTAAGCATAAAAAACAATGAATTGCTTTCTTTGAGCTTAAATAAACAATTCGCAATCTTTAATACAAAGCTTTTTCTACAATGATGTGTTCCTTTAATATCAAAGGCCGTCTTCGAACGATCTGTTACTGTCCAATCCGAAACAAACCGAAATAACTGCTTCTTCCTGACATGACCGGCAGCCGATTCATCCTGGATCCAGTCTCGTTTCCCTCTAATCCTTTTTGCTGCTTCCCCTATCAGAGGAAATTAGTCCAATAACCATTGATCCGTTTAGGCCAAGAGCGGAGAGAAACACAGCAAAACAAGTGTAAAAAAGGAGTAAAAACACTAACAAAATGCGTCTTGACAGCAGAAACCAATCAAGGGACGGGTGTCTTTGATGCCGAGTTTTCTGACTGAAATTTCTGGGCCTGGTGAGGAGTATAAGTGTTTCCTGCAATTCGGCAGCGAAATTATTAAAGTAAAAGACATATAGAAAAAGCAGACAGCGATATATATACACAGTTTGGGAGATTTTATTTATTTATATTTGAATATTTCGCTCTTGATAATGATATTTGGGATTTGTTAAAGAAATGATTGAACGGTAAAGGTGACTTTGAAATTTTTATATAGACAGAGCATCTATCCGAAATTTTAAAAGAATTGTGGAAAGGAGTTTTTTTCCTGAAACGTGTAGCTAATAACAATTGATCTGCTTAGGAAGAGAACAAAAACACAGCAAACAAGAGTAAAAAGGGTGTAGAAACGCTAGCAAAATGTGTCTTGACAGCAGACACCAATCAAGAGACGGGTGTCTTTGATGCCGAGTTTTCTGACTGAAATTTCTCGGCCTGGTGAGGAGTATAAGTCTTTCCTACGATTTGGCCGCGAAATTATTGAAGTGAAAAATCTAGAGATAAAGCCGACAGTGATATATATATAGACATGATAGATAATTTTATTTATTTATTTTTGACTATTTTCCTTTTGATAAATGTATATGTAATTTGTTAAAGAATTGGTTGAATGTTAAATGCGACTTTGAAATTCTTATAAACTCATTACATCTATCACAATTTATAAAATAATTGTAAAAATAAATATTTTTTTGAATCGCGTGCTCTTTATATTTAAAGTCTTTTAAAGCTACATTTAAATGACTTTTTGAAAATTATTGAGATACTTATAGGAGCGCAATAGTTTGATATATAAAAAGTAAATTGAATTTATTATTACGTTTGATTTGACCAAATATAAAAATATAACAGAAACGACAATCCCGAGAATATTTTTAACATCATAAATTTTAAATGTTGAATTCTGTGGACTTGAAAATTGTGTGATGGGATATGTAAAATATTAAAATCTTCCAAAACCATTGACTAAACAAACTATTTGTCCTGAATACACGAAATTCCGAACTTCGACACATCTTGCGTAGCAATTACTATGAAACGGTTTTTACAAATTTTGTTTCATTTATAATTAAAAATTTATCAAAGTTTGGCAATATTTTTTCTACAATCAATAGCTAAATCTATTTTTGCTCGTATTCAAAATTTAG
Source organism: Argiope trifasciata (assembly GCA_026543055.1). Classification (NCBI taxonomy): domain Eukaryota; kingdom Metazoa; phylum Arthropoda; class Arachnida; order Araneae; family Araneidae; genus Argiope; species Argiope trifasciata. The sequence continues at coordinate 5,428 of JAPMOQ010060847.1, forward strand.
TAATGCATGTTTTCAATAATAGTAAATTCATTTGCATGCAACATTTCTTTAATGCTGATACATTGAAAACATTAATGAAATTTTTAATATTTTTATTATTGTCTAATATAACAGCATTACCAAAATGTGAAATTATTCTTGTAAAGCCTAGAAAGCCTGGTTGGTAGGGCGTTGCAATGACGAATTTCTTCGTGTGTGGTGTGTAAGAAGTGAGTTGGCTCAGAATAGAACTCGGGACCTTTGGGTCTGAAGGCCAGTAACATAACCACAGGGCAAAAGCATGCTTTCGTCCCGTTGATGTTATCTGTCTTATTAAGATATCCCCACAGGCTCATCCTCCAATGAGTTGACGAACGATATGCGTTGTTGTTGAGTGGTGATGAATCGGTTTGGTGCATGCAGCTGTTGTGTCTAATGCGCCGTACCCATCTTTGTTTGGCGAGCAGAGAACTTTATAGTCACGCCAAGCGTTATGGCAAGCGTGCGTGAATTTTTGCGTCAAGTGAGTCTGACGAATTGGTTGGCTTTTAGATGGCGCCATATCAGTTGCATGAAGGTTGAAGGTTCATTGTACGGACTCACCATTGTGGTAGGTGATGTTGGCTCGGAATAGAACCCGGGACATTTGGGTCTAAAGGCCAGTAACATAACCACAGGGCAAAAGCATGCTCATGTCCCGTAGATGTTATCTGTCTTATTAAGATATCACCAAGAGTGACTGACGCCCGTATAAATCTGTCATAGTTCTTCCATGCTGAGAATAATACTACTGTGCGCACTGATTCAGAGGTGATCTTGCTCTTATCCTGGCCTAAATTATGATTTGTGGATGAGAGAAAGAAATGTATGAATGAAGAACACCACTTAAAAAGAGTTATTGCGCATGAATATCTAAAACATACTCTTGGACTTAGAGGGCGCTACTGATAACAATTAAGAGATGCACAATGCGGTTTAAATAGCAATGGCTCTTTAGCCTATTGGCTTTTCAATGACAAGAGCCGTCAGAAACAACACAACGAACATAAATTCTTGTATGTACATTATAATATTGGAATAAATATAAGTTTTTCATATAATTTCAAAGCAGACGAATCAGATTTGAAACATTATTTTGCTTTGATGTTTCCATGAAAAACACATTTTGAAAAGAAAAAAATCTGAAAGAGCCTTTTGATCACATCAAACGAGTTTTAAGAATATATAATTTTCCTTAAAACATATTTATTCTTACAATTTTGGTTCGACTCTTTAATGTCTGTTTTTTATTTTTTATTTTTTAAAAAATAAACATCTTGTTAAAAACATTTATAATAACTGAAATAAAATTCAATTACGAAAAGCTTTGATCATGTTTTATAAAAAAATTACTTTATTACGTGAAAGAAAATAGATTTCAAATGATTCTATTCACATGATGATGAAATTCTATTCAAATGATGAAATTCACATTCGCGGATGTGGAAATCAGTTAAACAAATATGGATTTCCTTTTTTAAGATAGATTCCTTTCATAAAAGTAATCTGAAGAATAAATAAATCTATTTTATGAAAATTATAAAATATCATTTTATTATTTCACTTATATCTAAGAAATTATGTAATGAGCTTATTATTGATAATAATTCATTTTTATCCCTTATCTATTTATTAAAAATGAAATTACAAAGCTTCATTTTCTTACAAACAGTTGATAAATGTAAATTTAGTAAGTAGAAGTTATAGGAATAAAAAAAATTCATACAAAATATTATATTATCGGTAATGCATGATAAACATTAATTCTGCTTTCTACATTAGTATGAAGCTTTTTATAATGATTACTTTATAAATTTTACGAAACTAGAGAAAAATTCTTTTATTTATTCATTATTTATTTGCTTGAAAACCTTTATACACGAAATATGCCATTATTTTCTTTTATGAATCATTAAAAATATTCATAGCTTTAGAAGAAAAAAAAAGAACTACAAATCTCAATATTATATTATATTGAATTATCAAAACATAACTTTGTAGGTACCATTTTTTTCCAAAAAAGATTTTTTTCTCTAATTCAGAATGCATTTTCTTAAAAAGATCTATTTACACTACCTAATATTTATCAGGTTAGCTAAACGTGCTTTTAGATAAACAAGCTGTTATTCAAATGAGAGAATTCTAAAAATATTTGCTTTTATAATTTTGGTATCAATTGGGAGATGTGTAAATAGTTAGAAAAAATGCAATTTGGAATTTAAATTTTTATAAAATTCCATGATTTAGTTGTAGTTTCACACGAGAAATAAATTTTTATCATAAAAAAATCTTCTATAAAGGCATTATTGAATTAATCCATGAACTTATAAAATCCTAGTTGCATTCATTGCATTGCTTCTTTCACTTATACTTGTTTTAAACTAAAAGATGTCATTGATTATTTGAATATATTCAACTAATTTTCTTGCGAAACCCTTGTCTTATTATAAAGCATCATGTTATTCATATTTTAAAAAAAAAATTCTTAATTAAAAAAAAAATTCTTAATTTTAACTTTTTTCAGAAAAAAAATTCCTCCATAATTAGTCATTTTCAGTAAACTGAAAAATATGAAACAACTGAAAAATATCTATTCGGAATTATTGAATATTTATAACAGATATTTAATTTTTTAATATTAGTTTTAGTGAACATTACGAGACTATTAATTTTATCAACTTTCTGTATTGATTTCGAAAGCTACGTGATAAATCGCAAAGTAATTATCTGATTGCATTTAACATACCCATGTTGAAATTGGTAGAAAAGAGAGTTTATATATATCCTTGATTCTAATCTCCATCAGCATTGAGCAACAACATTTTAAACATGATTCTACGTTTCAATTAGCATTAGGGCATTAAGACCGAAGAGAAAAAATATATGGATAATTCATTAGCTTTTAAGTACCATACTAATCTAACACAATTCAATGTAATTAGATACATATAACCTGAGAGACATCGTTATGCAATAGTTGTTAGAGAGACTTAAATTGCTTGTCCATATTGAAAATTATATTTACTGCAATAATTGGCAAGTCAAGCAAAGTCGATATGGATGACATATAAATATTCAGAAGGACTTGATGCTTGCGGTGAGAAAATTAAATGGCAGGATCGAAAATTGTGCAGCTGACATTTGGATTACTGCGAAGGGTGATGTTTTGAAACAATATTTTGCTTTGCTAGTTACCGAGAGTTTATTTTCTTTATACTTGTACTCTTAGCTAATTATTTTCTGGGTATGCGCTACCATGAGCTATTTTGCATATCTCACATATTTTTCCAATTAAGTTGGCATGTTTAGAAGAATTATAAAATTATTTTCATTGATCACTGATTTTATTTTTACTCTACAAATACTGTTTGATATAATATCGACTTGCGGAATGATTGCTCGTAATAGTTATAGCTTTTGCTGTTTTCTTAGCACTTTTTTTCAAATATTCAACAGCTTTACTGATTGCTAATTCTTTGCAAGATTTCAAATATAATTTATTAATATACCTAAATTTAGTTTAATTGGTTTTAAGGAATTTTCAAAGCTTAATTAAAGAAAAAAAACTATAATTGGGATGAATAATGTAGCACTTATTCCATTTCCATAGTGAAACATCTTTATAAGTATGGAAATATATCTATAATAATGCTTATTGAAAGTAATATTTGCCTGAAGGCATTTTCCATTTTTACATAAGCCATCTACATAGTTTCATAAGTATCTGAGAAATTGAATAGAGCTATATTCAAAGTTGAATACGGAATTATTAATTTGAAATATACTCCACATTAAGTAAAATATAATGTTATACATTTTACAATTTATTATGTTTAAGGTTTCCTTAACTTCCAATGATAGGTATAAAAAGTTGTCATACTTACAAGCACTTGTAATTCCTTTACTTAATCTTAAATGAGTCAATTATTTATACGCTATTAAATTGCTGTATGTAGACATTTTACATTAAATATTTCGTTATCGTAGATTAATCCAATCGACCAATCAATAATATATAAGTCCAATCAATAATATACAAGTCCAATCAATATATGTATAATAAGTTCAATTTTTGTAATATCTGACAAAATTGTCTTAGTTTATCAGAAAGAACTGTTAAATATTTATTTTTCTGTATTAAATTTGTTCCTATAACTATCGACATCAAACAAATAGTTACTTTAATTTAGTTACATAAATATTATTGTAAATGCAACCATTTATATTCAGTACGAAATGATTAAAGGACATGTAATTATTATTTTGTAATTTTTATATTTAAATTTCCATGCACTATATTTTTCAACAGAAAATCTTTTTTTTATTAGAAGATGAATCAGTTATCACACGAGTTACTGTTAGAATTTTCATTCCGAAAATTTTTTGAGTACGCGTTTGTCTTTGTATATAAAACCATAAATCAACAATATCTCTTATCTGAGGGAAAATATGATAATTTTTTAAACGAGACTTCAGGTTTTAAGTGTTTTCTAACATTCAACCTACCTTTTTGTAAATTAAGCTTTTCCTTATCCGACATTTAGAAGATGTGGCCATTCAGGACAGTTTCTGGAATATCATATGCAGCAAAATGAAATTTTCTGTCCAACTGTATGGAAAATAATTTTTTCCATAGTCATCATAAATAAAAAATAATCTAGATACATACTTCTTTTTGAGGATTAACAGAGCTCGCTTGATATGAAATTGGTATTTTTTAAGCAAAACTAGATGTAACATTTTTTTTCACATGTGGGTTATATTACTTTTTTTCTTTTAATATATTGTTTTTTGAGTTGAGTTTAGTTTTATTGAGATTGCTTAAATGACATGTTTGATTTTAATAAAAGTTTTATCTTTGTTTAAATCCATACCAAGTTAATCATTTTTATCAAGAAAAGATATGAATATGTATAACCAGTATAAACATTTTGTCACAACGTTCATCATAATATTTTATGGAAACTTACATTATATCTAAAACATAAAACAACAACTCAAGTTTTAAGAGGTATAATTTTTTTTTTCAAATTTGATACTTTAGGGAAGGAAATGGAATTTCATATTTTTTCAGTTTTCAAGCAAATAAAGGATAAAAAGATTTTCTTTGGAAAACGATATTCGTTTCTTGTAAATAACACTTTATGCATTTCTCTATAGTATCCTCATTTTTATTATGCATCATTTCCATTGAACTTATATTTTCTACTTTTTTTTAATAATCGACCACATTCATTTCTATTTGTCACACGATATATTTTAAATGTAACTGTGATCACATACAGTTATTTTCAAAGTAATAAAAAGTATAACTATATCAGATGATATATCTCTTTCATTTGGTTAAAAGTCAGACTAAACATATTTTTGGCCACGTTCTTATATGCAGTCTCAATATGTAATAACTTGTGTAGTAAGTAACATTGAGACATGTTGTTACAGAGTTATAATAATGTAAAAATTCTTAAGTAAAATTTTCAAAATACATATCTTGTCAACATTATTTTCTGTAAAAACTTTTTAAGCAGTAAATAAATACTTTAAGTGCTATATCTTTAAAATTTATAAATGGATTTTAAGAAATTTACTTGCAGGAAATTAAATAGTGTTTTATCTATCTGCATAAATTCAGTAACACATTATTATGTTTTAAAATGTTCCAATACAGCGTATGAAATAAATGTTAAACATGAAATTTTGTCCTTTATTTTCCTAATCTAACTAGACTAAATTCACTTGCACGAAAGCTCTTGTGGACCAAGGACCTACAGTGCCCTTCTCTTATTTCTTTTCCGAGAGCCCTTTTTATCAAGAAATATATCTTATTCTGGTTATAACTGTCAATATTTTGTGTGTATTGATAAAGATGAAGAAGATTATGTTTTAACTGCTGATTAGTTTTGAAATAAATAAAGAATAACACTGAAAATTTGAAAAATTTAATGAAAATTTTTCATTTGTCGATTAATAGATTCGGAAAGATATTTGAATATTGAACATAAATTTGTTAAAGAAGAAAAATAATTTCATCTATAGTTCATTACTTTCACAATCGTTAAGAAATAGCAAAATAAATGTTAGTAGTTTACCTGAAATGTAATTTACTCTATGACGTCTATTGCAAATATATGAACTGAATCTTAAAAATTAGTTAAAAAATAAATGTAGGCTTCTTTTTTAAAAATAATTTCTTAAGAGATAGTTTTCCATAATCTTTTCAAATAAGTTAATATTCAAAATTTTCTCATTAATATAAATATTCCTTAATGTCATAAACATATTATTTATTAGCCTGAAAATTTCTCAAATACCAGTGAAACTTCAATGAAATCAATATACTTATCAATAAATAAACTGCATAATTCAGAAAATGCATTATATAATAGTAACATACATTAAATGCTGAATCAAATGTTATGCTCCATTCCAAACATACTTTCATTTTGTTCAATGAAACTAAAACACCATTGGTAACAATAAAAAAATAGGCAGCAAATCTGTCAGGATATTTTCTCCCTTGTAGTAACAAAACGATGACCACTATTGAGTGAACTCATCAAATCGAGAAATTTCTATCTGAAACAGTCGAATCAGGAAGACTAGTCAATTGATTGGTTCGCCTTGTCTAGACACATTTCACTGCTATTCGAATATTTTTTTCCATGTTTATGTTTCTATTTTCTGTCAGACTAAACGAATCATTGGTTATTGGACTAATTTCTTATAGTATGGGGTATAGTAAAAAGTATTAAAGAGGAATGACATGATTTCGAATGGCTTGGTTGCCGTCAAAGAAGGGGGAAGCATCTATTTCGTTTTATTTCAGATTTAACTGTATTAGGAGCCAATTGAAGGTATATTCTACTTCCAATATCCCTATTTTTTGGGTGAGCGGTTTTTTTGAAGAAATTTATAAATTACCTATAAATCTGAATCTTTTCTGGCAAAGATATATACGAGGCAGATTGCAAATACCTGTTAAAGGCCATAGATATTTAAAAAATTTGAATAAATACGTTATTGTCACTAAAATATATAAACAATATGATATTTTTGTTTGGAATCATATTGAATAGTTTTTTTTAAGCCCTACACTTATTTAAAACTCTAATAAGTTTTGCATTATTTTTCCACTTTCTGGAAAGGAAAAATAAGCTGTATTCCTTCACCCTTAATATTTGATAAATAAGATTCATCTGATAATAAAAAATCAATTTTTTTATATTATAAAGCATTAAATAGCTGCAAAATATTTGAAATAAACAAAACAAAACTTCTTGGAAAATATTAACTGTTTTACATTTGGAAAAGATAAATACAGAAATGTATTTCGAATCCAAATTTTTATGGCGTCCTTGTGTTTTCCAATTACTTAAAATGACTTCAAGCAAACAAACCGACTTTAGTTTAGTTTAGTTATAGTAACGTTCCGTTTCAAAGCAACACGAGGGCTATTTTGGAATGAACCTCGTCATTTTGAACCACGGTCAGATGACGAGAACGACACCTGAACTGGCATACCCTCTCCACACCAATGGGAGGACGTTTGGCCTGACAGATTTAACGTGCAAGAGACCCCTTCACTCGACGGTTCTTCGGTGGAATCGAGTTTCGAACCTGAAACCCTCTGATTCCGCAGCCGAGACCTTACCACCAGGCCACAGCAGCCCTCGTAAGCAAACTGACCTATTTCTCATTACATATTTCATGATTTGTGGTCGGCAGAAACTACAATGCAAATTTGGCTACCATTTAAACTCACATGGTATAAGTTTTTTTAGACGGAATATGAGACGTGGTTTAAGTTTCTTGTCGAGGTGGAAGAGAAATAAGCTGTGTGCCACTGATTTGTTGCTTCGCTAAGGTAGTTTCTTTCAGTTCATTTAAATTTTGGACAGAACTGCATGGCTCGAATCTGTTCACCAAGGAATGGTAATGTCAGCTTGGATTTTGATTTTAATATTTTAAGTATTATTTTGATTGCCTCTGCACATTGGCTTTATAATCAATGAAATATATTTTAAGGAAATTGCTTTCAACTGTATGGTTTCTGGACATAAAAGTTTATTGCCAACTTTGCTCAAAATTTGTTAACATTAACATCAAATTGAAATAAAATTCTGTATTGTACTTTCTTTGAAGATGCTTTTCCGACAGAAAAGGCGTTAAAATTTTAGTAGAAAGTGGAAAAATGATATTTTGAAGCATAAATAACATTTCTAAGTTAGATAAATATAATAATTGATGAAACTTTTAAGAAATAAAAACAGAAGTAAGATTCGGATATTTTTATGAAGAAATGTTTTAGGAACTAAACTAGCATCCAGACATTGAAAGTAGTTTCAGCATTTATGTAGTTTCATATCTTTGAGAAATTTTGTGATAAAATTCTGAACTTTTGTTCATGACCTTATTAAAGGATGAGGCACAATTTATTTATTCGAACATTTGTACTAGGTCCGTATAAAAATTTATGTTTTATATATATTTTTTTAAATTTTAATTCCTAAGAATTTTTACTTTAGAATATTTAAACCTTTATTTCGCGCAATTTTAAAGTTTACAGTATATGTCTGTAATCAATATTTATGGAGTAAAAGCCGTGGTCGAGATTTTTGAGACACCCTGTATAGTATTAATCTATACTTATAATAAAGCTCAATGTGTTTGTGTGTTGGCGCTCTACAGGCCAGACCGTTGGACCTACAGCTACCAAATTTGGTACATGTATACCTTGGTGGTCCGGAATGTGCATCTTGGAGCCCTTTTTTCGAATTTTCAATTAGAATTTGAATTAATTAAAAGTTAAGCGAAATTTCGACGTTTTTCCGCTATAACTTTCGAAAATATTACTGCACAAACATGATTTTTATATCAATTTAAAGATAAAAAAAATTAGCTTTTTTACGATGTCAGTGTTTTAATCTATAACTTAAGCTTCTATTTTTAACGAATTTTCAAAGAAACATTTTAACCATGTTTTTTTAGCGCGTGACTGGATAAAATAAAAGAAAACAATGACGGATGTTCAAATAAAAAAAAAACTATCATCGTAAATCAAGTCTAAAGAAATGCAACTTTTAGCACGTGGCTAAATAAAATAAAAGAAGTATAAAATGTGATATTTTCTTAAAAAATAAATGCAAAGCAAATGATTCTATAATCGTTTGCAATATCTAAATAATTAATTCAATAAATCTTCTTTACGGTAAACCTGATTGAATTTAGACAGGATATGCATTGAAATCCGGACTTAATGGCATATTTATGTAGTCGTTTGCAATATCTGTATCATTAATTCAATACTTTTTTTATCTTTCTCGCTTCCTTTAAAAAAAAACATATTTCATATTTTGGCAACATCACCGAAAAAAACATTTTTAATATTTTGGAAGCATAACCGATAGTTAAAACTGATTGATTTATAAAATTAAAGAATATTATTAGAAAAAAGTGTTCTTTTAGAACTTTTCGTCCATCATCTTAAAGAAAATACTGATTTCAGGCCAATCAGTTCCCGGAATTACTTCTAGGCTAATGAATATGTGATTTAATTGAAAATTTTAGAACGCATTACTCATGGCGAACCAGCTGGTCGCCAAAGGCAGCTAGTTCTATATAAATGCATAAAAATAATACCTGTTAAAAATAATTTTTTTTTAAATGATTGAAAATGAAAGAAATATATAGAATCTTTTAAAGAAATATATGCTAGAGTCTTGTCATTTAAGGGAGCAAAATTTATAAAAGCAATAATGATTCAGCAAAAAATTCTTTTATTTTGCAATTAAAATTACTTCAAATCTAACGTAAATATTTTAAAACAAACTATGTAAAATAAGTAACTTCACAAATCTCGTACATTTTATTTCTCAAAAATTAAGAAATTAATAAAAGAAATATTTATTAAATATTGTATTTAAAATAATCTCTTGATGCAATAAAGTATAGTATTTTAAAAGTAAAAAATTGTTTTTAAAATTTTCGAATAATTAACAAGTGGCATCTAAGTCATATATATATTTTTAAATTAGTGCTTATCATTAATTTTCGGAATTTTGAAGCTTATTCCAAATTCTAATGAAAATTAAATTTAATGAATGAATGTTCCCACTGCTAAGTCGCTAAGAACATAGAAAATTTATAATATATTTTCGTTTTCAATTTTAGAAAAGGTATAATTCTCAATAACTGAACAAAAGCTTTTAAATTCGTTTATAATTTTTAATTAAAGGTATAAATCGACGTCACTGGAAAACAAATTTTTGCTGTTTGATAAGATATCTACTTGGATTTAATGTTCCTGAATTCAATTAATTATCAACGATTATACTAAATTTATGGTAAAAGTATTAGTATTGAAAATCAAATAAATACCTAGCTGCCATTCATTAATTTAATCCTATTTGTAACAGTGCGGAAGTGTTAAATTTATCAATCTGTTACGTTAATGGGTGTATCTAAGTTTCAATAGATCACTAGTGCTGATGAAATTTCATCTAGCATAGATTATGCAATGAATTGGCGAAATTCCTATTTATCTGTTTATAATAGTTAAATCACTTCTGAATGATAGATTGGTACGGTGTATTTGATTTGTATATTTCCTCTTGTATATTCATTATTCATTTAGTCTCATTGTTAATACTCTAATATTTGTTTTAAAGAGGATTCCGCTCAGTATTGATTAAAGCTGAGTTAATACCGTTTCTTAGAATTGCCCAATTATATTTAATGTTTGATTTTGGGTTGAAAACCTTTAAGGAAAGTTTGATTCAATTATTAATAAAATTTATTAAATATTTAGCGTAATTTTATTGATAGGTTGTTTTTCATTCAATTTTATTTCTATGCTAAGGATAACTGCTCTTTAAAATTAAAATTTATTATATTATCAGGGCACAATTATTAGACTGTCCCATAATTTTCGTTATGTAATGAATACCCTATTTTACTGTTTAAGAAATTTTCTTCTATAAAAAAACCCTTTTGTTCTGTTACCTCTACCGTTTCTCAAGAAGCCCCATTATGCTTTCTTTCTAAAATTGTAGACAAGAAATTATTCTCGAGTTGTGCTATCATTTTACTAATGGATCTAAAGCGCTTATCACGATGCGAATTTTTTAAGGACAGAAAAAGTAATAATCAGATGGTGCGAGATCTGGAGAGTATGCAGGATGAGGTAAATCCTTCCAATCAAACTCTAAGGGCTTCTGTCTTGCTACTAATACATGAAGAACCACGCCTCGTTGTTTAATTAATTCTGGCAGTTTTTTGAACTATGGCACATTTCAATGGATACAGTTGATGACAGTATTGCGTAGAATTTATCATTTGAATTTGAAGAAGGAGCTCGTAGAAAAATTACAAATTTACAACCTTACCACATGTACTTTGGGCGTGGTGTGTAGTCCAGAAGAAATGTACAGAACAATGCAAAATGCAAAAGAATGTACAAAAAAATGTACAATGCAAAAGAGTTTTGGTACGACACAAACACAACGATGACACAAACGATTAATAGATAAGCCTGCATACTTGCACAAGTACAGCAAGATGAGTTCATTAATGCGCTATGTTCGGACATCCTAATGTATGAACATCAAACATTAATATTGGTTTCATGCAATTAATAAAGATTTTTGTAATAATAGTTGGTAAAACAGCTTATTGGGTATAAACACATGCTCACTATTCACTAGAGCATCGCTTATCTGACTCGTATCTCTTTTATGCCACTTCTCCTATTATATTTTTAGTGCGCATGCGCATACGAAATCATTTTTAGAGTTTTACTCCGTTAGTGAACTGTGAATGTAAACTTAATTAGTGTGACTTTAAAAATTTTTTTGCAAATTCAATATGCGAATTTAATGAGGTAGAACTCATCTATACTTATTTCTGTTTTACTAATATACACATGCATTTACAAGATGCAGCTGTAATGTAACATATTTTATTTACAAGTTTTATATAATGATGATACTCTGTTTCGATGGTTAAATTTACATATCTATTTGGCCAATGGTAATGTTCAATGGATTATGTTGGTATTTTGTTGCTCCAGTCATTATGAGGGCCTTCTTTAAATATACATGAATTTCTTTATAGATTTACACCTATTTTCAAACTATTTCAAATATCAATCATTTTCTTAGTTTAATTTTTTTATTTCATCAAGCATTTTAATTTTGATTATTTAAGGTATCCGACTACGTTGAAAACGTTGGTATTTGACCACATTGGGGATTTTTTTTAAAAAGTGTTATTTCTTGTAATTCAGACTTTTTTTTCCAAAACAGTTTGTTTTTTCTTAGAAAAGGAAGGTCTAACCTATCATCAAGAGGAATTAAAAAAAACTATTATTCATCTAAAATTTGTCTTTAACTTCAATTTTAATTTTCATAAAAATTATCCACCATTAACAAAGTATCCCAAAAACTAACAGAGGTATTTACATAAAATTTTCAGAGTGTGTTTTAAATAATAAAGGCAATGAAACGAACCCACAGTTTTATTGTTAGTGAAATACTTTTTCATTTATAGGTATTTTTAGAAAAATTAACTTGCGAATTTATGGAAAAAATGAAAATATACGTATATTTTTACCCTCAACTTCTTTGCATCTCAAAATGTTTCATAGATTTTGGTTCATTTCATTCGACATTATATTCTATAACTTGTTTACAAAGAAAAATAGAATTGTATTACAATTTTGTGTTAACCTTTTTGGTTAAATTTCACTAAAATTTACCTCAAATTTTAATATTTCTCAAAATATATTATATTCTCAAATAATGTTTTTGTATTTATAGAGTTTATAATCGATAATACATCTAAAAACCAAAAATAGTTTTTGAAAAATCAAATTTTTCAAAATTTTTCCATCGAACGTAGTCTGACCTATCTCTATGAAAATCAAATCAATGATGTGCTGATATTTAATAATTTAATCATATATGCAACTAGACTACAAATAGATTCCCATGGTATGTAGTTGTTTCTTCATTTTTATACACATTTGAGTGAAAATAATATTGTCGCATAGGAGAAGTTAGCTTGAATAAAAGTTTGAGTAACTAAAGTCTAAGACAACACTCGCTAAATTCATTTTGAGACTTTATTCACGGAACTAAATTTTGCATCGGTTTTTATCCACAAGACATAATTGATTCGAAATTTTCTTATTTAGAAATATTAAAAAATTATAAGAACATTCTATAACAAAGAGGAAATGACAGAAAATAAATAAAGTAAACGACAACTTGCTTACAGTCAAACACGAATTTGAGAACTGCCACTTTTAGCTTATTCAATTTTATCTTTCAATCCTTGCCATGTAAGAACAAGTTTTATTCCAATATTCTAAAACGGTCTACAATGTATATATTAGGATGGATGGATTTTTATGGCGCAAGGGCCAAAGCTGACCATGCTGCGCCAAAAAAGTAGTGTGTGTTTATTGTCAATTGGTCCATAAATAAAATATTTCTTCAAGGTCAAAATACAAACTACGTTTTGTTTTTATACAATCAAAGTACAATAAGTTTAAAGGACAAAGATCTTAAAATCAGAACTCCAATTACAGAAAAGATTCCTAGAAAATGTTTTAAAACCCTATGGTATTCATATAAAATTGATGGCTCTTAAAAATTCAAAGATATTATTCTGTCAGTTTTCTCCCACAAATCCAAGCATCTCCAATGTTAAAAAATTAAAATACCGCATGCGATGAGTATGAAATTTAGGACACTGAATCAAAATGTGTAAAACTCTAAGATTGACACTACAATCTGAGCACATTGGTGCATGCTGACCAAACAAAAGATGTTTGTGCGTAAGTCGAGTGTGACCAATGCGTAGTCTGGTTAATTTAACATCTGCTCCTCTGATAGAGACAACAGGCCACAAGTTAATAGTAGGTTTAATAAATGATAGGATAGATGTAATAAAATATTAACTACATAAATCATTTGTATTTTATTTCATATGCTTGTAGGTGATATTTAAGGAATATATTTTCTAAATTTCTAATTAAATCAATATCTGAAACATGAAAAATATTATCAAAACATTATATATACATATTTGCTTTTAGTTTTTTAAATAGTCGTAAGACAGAGGAATAGGACTGGGGTAGCCTGGTGGTAAAGTTTCATCTTCGGAGCCGGATACTTTCCCGATTCCTTCGAAAAACCACCGTATAAGCGGATCTGGTGCATATTAAATCCGCCGGGGCCAAGCGTCCTCCCACTGGTGTGGAATTTTGGAGAAGGGGGGGAATGCCAGCTCAGGTGTTGTCCTCTTCATCTAACCATGGTTCATAATTATGAGGTCGGTCCCAATATAGCCCTAGTGTTGATTCAAAGTGGGACGTTACTA
>JAPMOQ010060848.1:0-22339 GCA_026543055.1 Argiope trifasciata
AAATATTTGTAGCATAGGGAAAATATGAGGTATGTAGAAATATATGTGGTATACGTAAAGTATGAGACATGTAGAAATATATGTGGTATATGAACAGCATGAGAACATATGAGCAAAAACATACATAATATACAAAGAATATGTAGCATGCAAAAATATGTATAGCATAGTAAAACTATGTAGCATACTAAAAGAAAAAATTAGCATCATCAAAATATTCGACCAAAAGACTGATGAAATCTCTTCATTTGAAACTACTAAATTTTAAATACAAATTTGAATTTAGTTGATAAAAAAGAATGTTTCCTTCAAAATGCTTTTAATTCGTTTTATTATAATTCAACACTAAATATAAAATGTCTCGCATTATATAATTACAATAAAATGTTGAAGAGGAGCTTTCTCCCTGATTCTTGTAGAATCATTTCTTAACAACTTACAGTCTGTATTTTTTTATTCATTTTAACAAAATTTTCTTTCATATTTTCTAACAAATTTTTAAAAATCACTGAATTTTTCATCTAGAAATGGCAGTTTCTAGCAGTTTATGGCAGTTTACTCTGTAAATTTTTGTCTCTGTTAGAAAATATTTTATGTAAAAATATCATAGTCAAACCTATAAACTTTTTTTACAATCAAACAATATTATTAAGTTCTATCTGTATTGTGTTTAATTTTTTATTCCTGTCTTTGAAAACTATAGCTATAATTATTTGTAATCGTCTGAAATGACTTGTTTAGATATTTGATTATTTTTAATTTAGATATCGTTTTACAAAATGAATGAAAAGATTTCTTTTCAATGAATATTCACGTTAAAAATCATCTTTATTTCAGAATTTAGGAAATTAAATATAGCTTTAGGAGTTTTCACATCGTTTCCTTTTGTCATTGTTGATAAGTCAATTTTATATGAATATTAATATTTTAGAGATCATAATTTTTACAAGCTTCTCATAAACTTAGTTTCTATTTTTTCATCTTTATAAAGACGAATTTAGATAATGGGTTTTGTATCACTTTCTAAAATATGATAGCTCTGAAGTTTTATCAAATTGTAAGTTTTTGATGACAAAGCAATGTATTCAGGATTTTATTATGAATTATTTTTTGAATTAATTTAAGCTCTGATTTTAATCGAGAATGAATGAGTTGTTCCGAGTTTATTTTTCCATAAGCAGATTTAACGCAATTTATGAGTAAAAAAAAACACCCTTTAAATGTATATATTTTAGGTAAAAAAATTTCAAAAAGACAATAAATATAAAGAATTGTAATATTTATTTTTAGAAATTGAGAATAAGAAATAATTGAGATTTCCAATACATTTATTAAAAATTATATAAGCACTTTCAACGCTACTGACGAGATATCTCGTTTTTAAGATAGTTCCAGTTACAGGTTTCTGCAGGCTGAAATTTGTTTCTTATGCCTGTTTAGATAGTTTGAGCTTTCTAATACATATCTGAAGAATAGCTTTCCTTTTTTTATTTACTTTTTTATATAAAAAATGTCAACAGCCGGGAGAATTAATATTTGAATTGATATCTCGTCAGTAGCATTGAAAGCGTTAAACACTACTAAATTTTCTTATTCTTAACGTAATTTTTTTATTCTTAACTTAAATTTTCTTATTTTATTCTAATACTAATCCTTCATAACAATTAAATTTCCTTTTTTTCTTTTATTATGTGCTGAATGCTTACTTCTGTAAGCTTCGTGTGATATTTTGTAATGCACGAGAATTTTATAAATATTTCAATAGTAATAATAAAAAAAAGTGTTAAAAACAACTAAAATTCCAATTTATTTCAAATTCTTCAATCCGAGATTTATTTTGATCTCTAGATTTATTAATTTTTTTCATACAAATCCCAG
The DNA here is from genome assembly GCA_026543055.1 of Argiope trifasciata. Classification (NCBI taxonomy): domain Eukaryota; kingdom Metazoa; phylum Arthropoda; class Arachnida; order Araneae; family Araneidae; genus Argiope; species Argiope trifasciata. Next base: position 1,879 of record JAPMOQ010060848.1, read on the forward strand.
TATGCTTTTAATAGATTGAAAAAATATTCTTTAAAAATGTTTCGTTTTTAAAGAATATTTTTTTCGTTTTGAAATATATTTATTTCATTTTACAGAAAATACTGATCTGCATAAAGGACATTACTAACATACGTATTATATATACATAATATTACGCATTAAAAATATGTAAAATCTACTCTATTTGAATAACTTTCAACATTAAATAAAAAGGTATATAATTTAGAAATCTCAAAGACAGCGTTTGGTGTTTAAAATTTCCCTTTACATTACTTCGCGAAGTTATGCCGCTTTGATGCGACTTAATGTCTGAAATGTCTCTTCGCTTTCACCCCCCCTCACGCATAATTTTCTTAAATAGATGTCTTAAAATTGTAAAAGGAATGCTTTAATTAAACAAACGTCTTTGTTGGAACACGAAAACGTTCTGAGAAAAGCTTAATTTATACTGCGCCACTTTCACTCGCAACAATGGACTGCAAACTCTAAGCTAAAAGCTTTTGTTAAAATAACGAAGGAATTTTATTTTGAGCTAAAATGTTTTCTGTGTAACAAAGAACGTATTCGGCCTTTTGTTTTCGCATCCCTTTTACAGAACCGCATAACCTCAGGAGAGATAGAAAATTATGAATAATAATGAGCGAAATGTTTGTTGCCAGATTTCCTGTTCCTTAATGGAATTTAAGCTCAAGCTTTCACTGTCCGGAAGTAGTGACATTTTGATGCCACCGAAAGCAATCAATAATAAAAGTTGAATTTATCTAAATCGTTTGGTATTTCCAAAGCTTTTATTTTCCTTATTTTTTTCTGAATAAATAATAAATGCTGGAGAATTTATCGGAATCGTTTGGTGTTTCGGCAAATTTTATTATCTTCATTTTTATGAACTGAGTTGAAATGAGCACTTAAATATGAAAGGGTGAATATTTTGAGATAGTTATTCTCTTCCAGTAAAAAATATTCCTCAGAGATTTTAGTTTATGCTGAATAAAGTGATTTCCGTGCTGAAAATAAAGGAGTTTATCTGTGAATTGCTATAGATTTTGAAGAACGCAAATAAGATAACATGCTAATGATGCTATTTCAGTATGAATGCTGAAAGTATTCAGTATGAATGTATTCGAAAAGAACCATCGAATCTATAAAAATCTGTTTTAAAGCAAACAATAAATAAACAAAACTATTATTTGTTCTTTAGAAATTGAATTAAATAAATGTGAAGCATTTTCTTTGTTAAAAAAGAAAAAAAAATGCTACTTTAATTTGATAGAATTTAAATGTGTCATTAATTTAAATTATTTTGCTTAACATAAGTTATGTTTTACAAATAAAACAGCAGTTAGAAAAAGCCATGCAAAAGGAAGAACGCGGCTTTATATGGGAGATAACTATTAAATGATAATAAAATTATAATGTGATAATTCAATCAATAATACTTGTAAAATTATTAAATGCCTAAATTGGCTAATAATAGATACAAGAGAGTTGAACTGAGGCAGAACTATTTTTTTTCAGACATCATAAGCTAACAAACGAGCAAAAATGAGGTTAATTTTAATCGCTTTTTTACAATTAGATTAAAACTGGATTAACTGAAATAGAACTGTAAATGTAGTAAAATAAAATAAAATACTTGATTTCATATATTTAAATCAATCAATTTGTGAGTCGGTGCGCCTATGTGGTAGTAAAATACAGACGGATAGATATTGAATCTTTTGAAAAATATGGTTCTAAATGAGAGAGATCTTTATATTTATTTTAAATGCTAAATCTGTGTACAAATATTATTCGTTTAACTCTCTTTGTTTTATAGTTATAATGCTGATCTGCGCTTGGAAAATCGGACGGAGACATCTTAGTCTTTTTATTATGCATTAACCACCAAATATCTCGCCAAGGAGACACATATATTCAGTAAAGTTGCTAAATTCAAGCTAGACGTTAATATTTCGTAGCTATTTTGCGTAAACGCATTGTAAATCTTTCTTTGGGGGAATAGTTTTATTAGAAGGAGTGGAGTAAGCTATAAGGGAGCAATCCTGTAGGTTTGAAGTTTTAACTAAGCATTAAATAAACTTTTAGTGTTTTTTGCAGTAATTGTCGAAAATATTAGATTACAAATAATTTTGCACCATCTTAGTTTTCAAAAAATTGTCTTTTTAATTATATTAAAGATTTTAAGTTATAAATATATTTTCTATGTTGAATCAATTTTAAAATAAAATATTTTAATCACATTTTCTAACATTAAACTTGAGAATTCCGAACGAATATTAAAATCACCAGATACAATAAATAGCTTCTTTCATTACCATTCTGAAAGAACTCCAAGCTTTACAATTCTAAAAGAATGCACAATCTAATACATAAAAATGAATGTTTGTACAATAGAATAATAAAAATAGAATAAATACCATTTTTGCTTCCCCCTTTATATATCTGCTTAAAAATTCAAGTTTACGTTTAATTATTTATTTTTACTTAATGGACGAATGAAAGAAACCTTTTTAAATAACAACGTTAGTTTTATTTTACTTTTCTTTACTTATTACGAATTTTAACAAAACTCAAAAACATGAAGTCACTGATTAAAGGTAAACAAGATAACTGGTAGACGTCAAATATATATATATAAATCTATATCACTGTTGCTTTACCAGTCTTAATAAATTGTTTATTTCTGAACAATATTCGTCAGTTTCAATGAATATATTCATTGTCCACAAGAAAATAAATGTCATTTTTTCAATCATTCTTAATTAAACAAGACAGTAATTTTAAACTTCAAATGATATTTCCAAGATTATTTCTTTTAGAAAATAAAAATCTGAGTATTCTCGGTGCTCATATCCTGCTCACAGCTCATGATTTTAATGTTGGAGAGAGGATGATAAAGGCCTTTTTTAATGGGAATGAGAGAAAGTTTGGAGAAACTACTATCATCGGTTCATACTTTTTTTTGATACAAGGAACAAATACTTAAGTGATTAGTTCAACGATTTCATCTAAGGATTCCGATTTTAAACTGTACCTTTAAACTTCAAATGATATTTCATATAAATTCAGTTTAGATTAATATATTGTCTCTTTATTTAATTTTAAGTAAATCATTGTTATTTAGGTTCTTGTCGGTTGTAACGGTGACCAAAACGACCCTTGAAAATTTTATGTTGAAGATGTTGCAAGAAAGTACTTTGATTTTGTTATTTCAAAATTTATTATGAATTAAATTGTATCATGGTTCTCCATAATAATCTTGTACTATGGTTTATCCAAAAATATGTGATAAAATATCTTCTCAGTTTGATTGCTCATAATATTCGTAGGTTCTTTTTTTATTTTGAAAATAGATCTAAGACTTGTGGTAATAGACTTGTAATTTTCGATTGCTTATTTTTTTCATGAAATAATTTTTGATTGCTTAGGAAATAATTTGCTTAAATTCCAAAAGTACAATGCTTAGTTTTCTAAAACTCATCCAAAGAACAAATTTTTGAAGCTAAATAGTACTTAAAAAGGAAATCGAAATGAAATAAAAACGCTGTTAAGCCTAGTAATAAAAACTGCCAAAAAACAATATAAATTATAGACACCTATTAACAATCCAAAGTATTATTTCTTCTAATAAGATTCCTTAAGAATTCTAAACAAGTACAAAAACTCAATAAAAGGAATTATTAATCTGAAATAAACAAACAACAACAACAACAAAAAAACCGACATCAACTTTTAGGGTAAAAAATTCTTAAAGAATATATAATGATCATTGTTCTGAAATTCCTAATACTGACCTTATAAAAAAGTACTAAATGGAAGCAAGCACGTTTTTTTCTCTACATTCAAACTTAAGTAAGCGATAAAAAATTCTATACATTAAAATATCATTTACTATCATTAGAGTTGTCTTATTTATTTTTTCAAAAGTTTCGATTTCTTCTGTTCTATAATTAAAACTTATTTTAAATTTGCAAACGATAATAACAGATTTTTTCCTACATTTTTACTTTGAAGCATAATTTATCATTTTTTTCTATTTCTGTTTTATTTTGAATATATTTTTTATCGTTTATCATAAGTAGAAATGAATCTTAAGATGCAAACTCGGGTTTCATAGAATTTAGTTTTAAATGACGTTGAAATAAATTTTAGGATCCACAAAATTTTGATAAGCAATGATTATGGAACATCCATACTGTTTCTTTGCTGCTGAAGCAAATTTCAAGTTCAATATTTAACAAAAGCCTAATTAAAGCATATTGTATACCTTCGGTTTAGCGAAAACAGTTCTTTAATATTTAAAATTGCGAATTTAAAATCATCCCAATTACAAGTACATTTGACAAAAAAACACCTTTATTTTTATTTAATAAATTAAAACCGAAATTATTTTTATAACAATGATATTTAAGAATTCCCTCCACTTTTTGGCCTCTTTAAAAACAAATTTAACAATATAATTTCTTGCCTCTTGTTCGAATGTAGTATGTGAACCTGATCATTTAAAAAGGCAATGGAATTAATTATATGAAATTTATATAAAATGGGAATATGTATTAATAATTTTATTGAGAATATTGGATCAATACATCGTTGAATTTCCGTATATTGAATAAAAATTCCATAAATCGAACAAATAATTTCTCAGAAGAAACGGGCAAAGACGTATTACAGCCAAAAGTTACCACTGAATTCACTCATAAGAAGGACTAATGAAAGAAAAAAAATTGATTCACCGATTTTTTTAGAATAACAAACATTCTCGAAAAATCGAAGAAGAAAAAAAATCTATTAGCGCATTCTAAAACTCTTATCGTGCACGAAAAAGAAAAAAACTATTATCGCTGAATCATACGTTATTCTTTTGTTTCATCTTACGAATCTTATTCTAAAAAAGGATATTTTGTTTATTTAAAAGGATATTTAATTTCGGCTTTAGTTTTTTAATAAGTACATCTTTTAGTTATAAAATATGAAAAATAACTGTAAAAGGAATAGAAAACAAGATAAAAAAATTAAAATGCGTAAAAAAAAAAAGAAAATTTTGATACATATGGAAATAATATCTCAACATTGTTATGATATTGTTGTTATGGATATATTTTTAAAAATAGCTTGCTTTAATATTTTAAATATTTTTGTTCTTTTTGACCCAATTTAAATAAAAACAAATTATATGAGCAAGAAAATGATGAAAAATTTTGCAATTTTTTAAAATAAAGTTTCTAGAAATGGAAAATTTGATAGATGGTTTTTTTTTTTCAATTTTAAAATGAAAGCTCAGCAGTAGATGGATCAAATTAAACCTTTTATTGCAAAAATTTAAGATACAAAAGTACTGCAAAATCTATTGAATAATAATAAAGAACAATTCTACAATTGACATGCAAACACAAAAAAATCTCACCCTAAGCGTACGTAATATCAGTACTTGCAGTAAACAGTAGCATACAAGCTGTAATTCGGTAGTAAAAAGCGTGACAGCTCAAAGCGCAGTGAATAGTTGTAGGAGAGAGATTCCCCAAGACTATTCACGGGCCTTGAATCATCTGCTACTCTCAAATGATTCTTCTTCTGAGATGAATTCAATTGCCTACTCGTTACTGACTGAATAATGCCTCGTCGACTGACTCCACTGAATGACTCCAGCTTTGTCTCAAGGCTTTATATTTGCCATGGCAGGGCAAAGAAGACTCTATAAAGATCAACATATATCCTAATGAACCTATCGCCGAAATTCCTGTAGATTCTAGAATAATCGATTTTGTCGTTAAATATTAGGTTGGTGCGTATGAAATGTCGGATTCTCTTTACATGCGGACGTTTGTCTCCCTGTTTTCGTTATACTTTTGTCTTTGGCATAACCTCATTCATAGTCGTATTGTCCATTGCCGGAGACTCATTTCAGCAAAATAGGTTTTCTCGAAGGTCTTCCCTTTTGTTATTTCTTTTGAGTTTATTGCCGATATGAATTCTGCCGACATTCGCGTCATTTTCTTATATGAGTACAAACTTGGTAATAGTGCTGCAAAAGCTGCACGCAACATAAACCAAGCGTTTGGGGAGAATACGGTTAACGATCGGAAAGTGCAGCGTTGGTTCGAAAAATTTCGGACTGGCGATTTTTCACTGCAAAATGAGCCGCGCGGAAGACCCAAAACGTCTGTGAAGAATGATGACCTGAAGGCTCTAGTGGAAGCGGATCCAGCCGTATCCACGAGGGAACTTGCTATCAGGACGAAAGTTGACCATACAACGATATTGAGACACCTTTCTGAGATTGGCAAGGTTAAGAAGATGGACAAGTGGGTACCGCACGCACTGACAGAGCGAAATAAGCTGGAACGAACTGGAATATGAAGTTTTGCAGCATCCACCATATTCACCGGATCTTTCGCCGACCGATTTTCATTTTTTCAAGCATTTAGAGCTGTTTTTAAGGGGCAAACACTATGAAAATGAAGACAGTCTAAAAAACTCGATATCAGAGTTTATTAATTCTAAAGACCAAAATTTTTTTAAGACAGGCATCTACGCTTTAAAATCTCGTTGGGAGAAGTGTATTGAAGCGAATGGAGCATACTTTGATTGAATAAACAGCTTTTGAAGAAAGATATGCAGTTTTATACAATAACTTAAGAATCCGACATTTCATACGCCCCAACCTAATAATTCCCAAGTTTATCACCAAGAAAAGAGCACATTGATCAGACAAATGATTAGCATCTGTAAAAAATGTATTGCTATGGGGTTCAATATTATTAATTCAAAACTATATATTTCAACTATTGAAATTATGGAACGTATATCAATTTTTTTGGAAGTACATGAACGAGAATAGATATATCTTTCTAAGTACACACTAGAATTACTGTCGGGATTAAAAGGTTTTACAGATCATTATTGAACTGTTTCGAAAAATAATTATATTTTAGCTCTTGCTTTTCTCTCTTTTTTACTGATCCTACTCTCAAAATAATAGCTGTAAATCCCATTTCAAATAACGAATTTTCTCATTGAATTTGATCACGTTGACACTATAAAACAAATAAAAAAACATACAAACAGAAGTTTTTAATAAACTTACATATTCATTTGTATCACGAAAAAAATATAACAGAAATACTGTTAACACAGAATGTTGCAGTAGCAAATCTATGTGGAAAAAATAAGCTATTGATGTAATGTAAAAAATATAAATGAATTTCTGATTTCTTTTGAGCAAAAACAGAATTTAAGATCAAAAGAGAATAAGAATGAAATAATTTTTAATGCTCGAACTGTAAGCCAAAATTTATTATCCATCTGAATGTTTAATTCATTTACTATTTGGAAAGAACAAATGTTTTTAAAAAAGTACTTAAAAGAAGAAGAAAAAAAAACATTTTAGCAAAATTACTTTGAAATGCAACTCTGAAGAATTTAATTTACAAGTCCGGCGTTGATATCAAAATGTAGAATTGCGAAATACACATATGTAGTTAGAATATTAAAAAAAACTTCGCGGATATAAATGTAAAAGTTAAAAAAAAAGAAAGAATTTTGCAACAAACAAAATGCACTCTTTAAAAGCGGCAAAAAAAAAGCACTTAAAATTTTTTTGACTTTGCTAAAAGACTGACATCGTTTAACTTTTAAGCCTATGTAATGTAAACAAGAGTTAAAAGTTAAAAAAAAGCAAAAAGTTAAAAAAAATTGTACGTGATCTTTGTGCAAAGGATTTCTCAACTTTGAATTTTGGCTTTTAGAAGCAAGAAAAAGTCTGAATAAATTATGAAGTTCTAAGAAGCCTTCGTACGCCATTTTGCTCAAGACTTCATTTATAATTCCCTTTTGTACAATGCAAACGATCCATTTTTAATGTGGCTCGCTTGTTAGCGCAAATGTTTTTCCTCGAATTTTATACTGGAAAATGTCGTCTGCTGAAATCGATAGCTACGAAAACTCAGAGCTGAAGAATATTCTTTCTTGTCTTATTACAGGATTATATTTTGCTGCTGGCTCGCAAAAATTGTTGCTTATTTTTCCAAGTCTTCCTTTCATCGGGTCACGTAATGCAGAGTAGTCCTTAATGTGACTATCATAAAGTGGATTCCGTCGTTAAGATATCGAACGCTTCAGAAGATACACAGTGAGGCCATCCAATTATAAATCAAATGGGAGGTTGCCATCCTTGGCATTCCATCCGATCATTAGAGATTTTAGAAGAAAAACGTTTTTTTCTTTCTTTAAATATCGTAAATGTATTTTATACGAAAACTGGCATTCAATGGGCTTTGCAAATAAAAAAAGGCAAACATTTAATCTTATTTTGAAGAAAAAAAATCACTATTTTTTTAAAAGTAGATAGAATAAGGAATATTATTAAGTAATTAGTCATAATATTTTTTTAATCATAGTATTCAATTTCAATAAACGTTTGCTTTTTAAAAAGAAATGATGAATACTTAGTCTTAAATGTGGCATCGCTAAGTGATTTTTTTTACAGTGTAAAGCAACAAATGTGTATCATAAAATAAAATCTCTTTTAAACTTATGAATCAAATACAATGAAAGCAGAGACATGGAATATAAAAAGAAATCTAAAAAAAATTCAGTTATTTTGAGCATTTAATTAATTTTTGCATTTTAAAATACACCTTTTCTTTAGTTTTAAACGATAATTGTTTCATGTTTGCTTTAATTTTGCTGAATTATTTTAAAAGGGAAGTGGCAGATACGTGCTTACATACAGTGGCTCAAACAATTGAGAGTTCACCTTACTTTTATTTGATAAATGCGACTTTAAATACATATAACACATTGTCTTGAAGTGAAAAAGTGTTTTCATTTTTACACATGACAAAGGGTTTAATTTAAAGTAAAGACAAAGAACAATTAACGAAAAATTTCTTAGTTGAAAAGTTTTAGAAGCATTTCAAATAAACATGTGCAGATTTTTACCTTAAAAATTGAGAATACACTTCTGAAATTTTTGTAATACCTCGCATAAAAAGAGAGTGTAAATAATTAGTTGCATGTCTTTTGGCCTTTATAATGGTTTCTTTCTAAACGTCGTGATACCGATTCGACCAATTTTTCATAGCTTAGATGGAAATCTTATTTTCCTGCATAACAACGATAACAAACAGAATTCACTTAATGTCAAAATTTAGCGTCTTTTTTTATTAGAAAGCCCTTACACACACAACTACAGTCCTCTGACATCAATGCCACTGAATATCTGTTGGCCACACACGAAGTAGTAGATCAAAAACACTAAACTAGAACCAAAATCCATTTAAAACAAGCGTTAAAAGAAGAATTATGTAAAATATCTTAAAATACCACAAAAAAATTGTTTGAATTGGCCTCACAATCTTTTCATTACAGAAGTTTTTTTCTGATTGTTCGTTATTTTTATTTTAAATTGAGCCGGTTTCTTATCATAGAGGTAGAGCGACTTCGCGGTAATCTGAGCTTCCAGGGTTTGAGTCCCGGTTCAGGCAGGGTTGTTCGTCTTATGTGCTCTATCTGTGAGGCGTGTGAATGTGCTTCCTTGTAAAAAAGCGTTGTTCAAGCGAATGTGGTGCTTAAAGTAGCTACAGTGTCTCACAAAAGTGATGGGACACTTGTGCTTTACAAAAGGAAAATGTAATAAAATAAATAAATAATCATGTACAAATTTTTTGTGGGTGTATTTCATACTTAAATTTTGTAACAATTAATACATAACATACATTTTGTCAAAATATTAAAATAAATTTGATAAATTATACAGTTATTTAGAAAGGAGCAAAAAAATGGCTCACATAAGTGATGGGACACTTACTTTTCCATCAAATATTTATCCAAAAATTTTACTTTTTAAAAGGTTTTAATATTTTGTTGGATTTTTTTTACTTTTAAAACATGATTTAATCTTCTTGGGATGGATTTGACTAATTTTTCTGTGATTTCTGGAGTGATTTTACCCCATTCTTCTTGAAGCACCGATTTTAATTGTTGTTTTGAAGAAATGGTGTGTTTGCGAATTCTTGATTCCAATTCTTGCCAAATATTCTCTATGGGATTTAAGTCAGGATATTGTGGTGGTGTTTTTATTATTTCAGGACAGTTATACAGCAGCCAGAGTCTAATGTTCAAAGCAGTGTGCTTGGGATTATTATCCTGGTAGAATTTAAAATCGTTATGAAGGTTCAATTTTCGTGCTGAAGATTTCAAATTTTGCTTTAAAATGTCGATATACTTGTACTGATCCATTATGCTGTCAATAAAAACAAGATTACCGACTCCAGCGGACAACATACACCCCCATACCATAACTCCTCCTCCACCATGTTTTACTGTTGGCACCAAGTTCTCTTTACGAAATTCTTCCCTGGGTTTTCTCCACACCAAGATTCTACCGTCAGAATCAAATATATTAAATTTACTCTCATCATCAAATATAACGTTATTCCAGAAATCAGAATTCTTATTTATGTAGGATTTTGCGAATGCCAGTCTGAGTTTTCTATTCTTTTCACTTACGAAGAATTTTTTCCTGGCTACTCTACCGTGATATCCAGCAGATCGAATTACTCTTCTAATAGTCTCAGGATTAACAATTACTCCATATAATGCTTGTAAATTAGCAGCAACTTTAGGAGCACTCATTCTTGGATTTTTTTTAATAATTCGAACGATAATTCGCTTTAATCCATTAGATAGCTTTGATGGTCGGCCAGGTCTTCTTTTATCCTGAATCATATGATTCTTTTTATATCGTTTAATGATGTTGAAAACTGTTGAATGACTCAAATTAACTGTTTTAGCAGTTTCTCTAATATATTTTCCACGTTCAATATGCAAATTAATAATTATTTTTCGAATTTCAGGCGAAGTTTCTTTTCGTTTAGCATTCATGGCTGCACAGAGCTAAAAAACACAAAAATTCCAAAGCAATCTGGAGAGAAATACTGCAGACGATTTTATAAATTATTGCCAATTGCTTTTGAGTAAAAATAAAAAACCCCAAAATATTTTTATTGCTTATTTCAGACGATTTTTGTTGCATATCTAATGGTGTCCCATCACTTATGTGAGCTAATTTTTGCTCCGTTCTAAACAATTATATTTTTATTAAATTAATATTTTAATATTTTGACAAAATGTATGTTATGTAATAATTGTTACAAAATTTAAGTATGAAATACACCCACAAAAAATTTGTACATGTTTATTTATTTATTTTATTACATTTTCCTTTTGTAAAGCACAAGTGTCCCATCACTTTTGTGAGACACTGTAAGTCGTACTCTTGGTCGTAGTTGGAGATACTGCAAAAGCAAGAGACTCTCATTCGGCTTAAATAGCTGACAGATAACGGTTAGCGGGCTTCTAAGTCCCATAAATGACACAACAACCCTAAATTGAACCATTTGTTATGTGTAAAAACAAAAGCAAGTTTGCACTTTTGAGTAATGCGTTATTTATATTGAAAGTCATTTTTATCAAATAAAAGTATAGTGTACTCTCGATTGTTTGAGCCACTGTATGCAGAATTAATACAAGAATTACATAAGAATACCACAATTATCAACAAATTACAAGAATTACAAGAAATGACAAGAAAAATTACAAGAATACCACAATTATCAACAAAATATTTCATCATTATTAAAACTACACGTTGATACTTCTTTAAATTATGTAATATTTCACTTTTATTTTTTTTGGCATTTTTATTCCAGTTTTGTATTTATTTAACTAACTTTACAATAAAGAATACAATTCTAAAGTAATATAAAGCCAAAATTGATTACATTAAATATATATATATAGAGAGAGAGACTAATCCTAATGCATTCCATTGTTAGAAAACTTTTATAAAATATCCTTTTTTGGGTTAAAAAAAAATCTCAACTGTGTTCTATGAATAGGAAGCTTTGAAAAAAAAAACCCTACATTGAAAAGGCGCTTAAATTCTTTTTTCACCATGAAAACAGATTTTCAGTTACTGCAATAATGATTTTCCAAAAAAGATGCATAGAGTGGCACAACAGCAAACTTTTTAGAATTTTCTTCCGAGTGAACTTTTCCCACGACAATGAAAACGGTGCCACAGCTTGAATTCTGTGTTGCCACGAAAAAAGGAGAAATATACTTTTTTATTCGTATAGAAACCTAAATCTTTTCCAGCTAAACCACTAGCATGAGGATAGCATGTCGTTCTGGAATACGATGCCATTGAAATTCAAGATGCTTTTTCATTTCTTTCTTGGAATTGTCTGACTGCGAGCCACATAAATAATACATTAAAATAGATTTCCAAAACTTCTTTCTTTGAAAGAAAAAAAAATCGCCAAATAAAAAATATTGTTGCGGTTTTTGAAGAAGTATACATGAATAACTTGACTCGAAATAAGAAATCCAAGGAAGTTTTTGAAATAAAAAAAAGAAAACTGTCACAAAAGATGCTCGATTTTTTATTTTTTCCTCTCTCTATAAACAATTTTTATTTATATTTACACTTGAGCTTTCACTTTGGCGAATGCAGAGATTACGTTCGATCTAAAAAGTACATTTCAAAGAATGAAAGTCAAAGAAACTTTTTTCTTTTTGCTCTTCAGAATTTCGAATAGTTATCTTTTTCGTCAGTAAAACTATCGTCCGCGACAATAAAGAAATAATAACGCTCAGAAAATGATTCTTTTGAAAATCAATCTGATATTTTGCTGCATTTTTTAAGTTAAACGAAAATAGATATATGAAATTGGAATAGTCTGCTAAAGCAGTTTCGGAGAGATCTTACTTTACTTTACTAATATTTATTTCTTGTGGAAGAATTCCATTGTTGTCTCTGTCTTTTAAAATTTAAAACAAGAGTTGAAGACTAAAGTAAATATATATCACAAAATCGAAATTTTTCGAACTTAAAGGTAGTTATTTTATACCAGTTTTATTCATGTTTGGTTTGTTCGGATGCTTGACTTGGCTGGAAAATGCAAGATATGATTTTGTTGCTGAAAATCTCAATTAATGCATTTTAATAATAACAATAATACAATAATAATATATTTTTTGGAGTGGGTTAAAGCGAAAATTATTTTGGTAAATCGAGAAATTTCGATAAAAAATGAAGGTAAAAATTTATTGTTGCTTCTTATGGTGTCATTGGACAAGCCCACTGTTACGAAGACAGTGATTTAAGCTGATAGAGTGTTTGGCATAAGTGTTGGCGGAATTGTGTCAATATTCTAGGAGGAACTCCGCCAAGGATCGAACCTGGGACCTTTGGATTTGAAAGTCAGTAACTTATCCACTATACAAAAATGGCCACCGATGTTTAGTGGTAGGTACTGGCTTATTAAGATGTCACCACAATACTCCCCTACCAGTTTGTTCGGTTGAGAGATGAACGATTTTATTGCGCCAAGCGTTTTGGCTAGTATATGAGCGTTGCTGCTACGTCAAGTGAGTCTGACGGCTTTGCGTTGGTGCGTCAAGTGAGTCTGACGGCTTTGCGTTGGTGCGTCAAGTGAGACTGACGGCTTTGCGTTGCTGCGTCAAGTGAGTCTGACGACTTTGCGTTGGTGCGTCAAGTGAGTCTGACGACTTTGCGTTGCTGATGGAGAGATGGCGCCAAGAGAGCTGTTGAAAATTCATCACGTCCGAGGTCATCAATTTGGCATAAGTGTTGGCGGAATTGTGCCAATACGTAGGTGGAACTCCGCCAAGGATCGAACCTGGGACCTTCGGATTTGTAAGCCAGTAACTTATCCACTATACAAAAATGGCCACCGATGTTTAGTGGTAGGTACTGGCTTATTAAGATGTCACCACAAGTGCGCCTCTTGTTTTAATAGCTTCAACTATGGCCAAGAGGACAACTTTGCCCCTCACGCATCATTCATTCGCTTGCAGAACCCCTTTTTACAAGAGGGCACATTCCCATAAACCACAGATAGAACAGAGCAAGAACAACCATGCTCGAACCGGGACTCGAACTCAGGCGAGATCACGAGAAATAAAGCCGGTCTTGGGGTCAAAAAAGATCAAACGGTATCCAAAGGAAAATGTTTACAATTGGGTCCTGCTTGATTTTTTGACGCCAAGGAGATTTTCGGTCGGTAACCCAAAAGTAACGTCAATGAAAACGAAACATTATGGAAACCGGAAGTGATGAAATTTGTCGCCAATCGAAGACGCTCACGAATCTGTACTTCTTGTTGTAATTTTTTTCGAAAATGATTAAAGGAAATGAAATTGATAAAGAATCATTCTTTAAATAATCTTGTCGACTTAACAAAATAGAGATGTATAGTTTTAATTAATTGAATGAAGTTTCCGAACAACAGCAGCATTGCCAGTTTTCCTAGCCAATTTATTTCGCCATTTCAAAGTATTTTATATGGTCTTATTGTGATGCGATGTAAATCCTCAAAATTGATTGACATGACTAAATTGATCTTTTTTTGACGATTATTTCAATATTATTAACATTATTTCTATAAATTCAGATTAAATTCATGTTATTAAAACCAAGAAGAAGTGGAAAGGTTTGACTAAAAATTGAAGTCGACAGTTGAATTATTTTTCGACAATTTCTTGCCAAATATAATCGTGATAGTTTCTTTTATTGCAGCTTTAAAAGCCAGACGAAAATGAAGAAAGGAAATAATAATGCAACCATTTCCAATTATCCGTGCAAGACGGCGGATTTTTGGTAAGTTTTTGGACAATCGACACAAATTTCTATGTACTTGGCGAAAAACTATGTAGTAATCTTAAGACTCCCACTCTCTTTTACTAGAAAATTTTAATATTAGAAATTGATGATTCAGGTTTTAATAATCGATTTAAAATGAATGTGAGTAGTTCATGCAATTTGAAATTATACATTACAATTACACTATATATTGGATTATACTATTTAGTTTATATTCTCACATTACATTTCTTCATTAAAAGTATAACTGAAGATTAAATGTCACAAAAGGTTAGAAAACGGGATTTTATATGCTTAGCGACAGTTTTAAAGCCGCTTATTTTTACTTTCTCGTACGCATAATCTAAAGAAAACATAGTAATTGTCAAGCAATTCAAACACCAGATTTCTACGAATTTCCAAGCTTTAGACCTCACTGAGTTACAAAATGTTTTTAAAAAATGTCCATCTGTCTGTCTGTGACAAAGATGATTTAAAAACGCTTTGAGTAGATGGTTAAAAATTGGTATACAATTTTAAATTTTAATCTGTCATATGTATATACATATTTATATTAATTGTAAATATGTAATAAAAAGTAATAAATTAAAACTTTTCTTTTTTGCTTGTTTTATAAGTAGGAATTTATTTTTACTAATTCACTAGTTTCCTTATTTGTATTCTAACAGAATTTAAATAATGGAGAAACAATTACATATTTAATCCAAAGATAATTATTTAGATAAATCTTTCTGGAATTAATAACACATATTTGTTTGATAATTAATTTTAACATTTTTATAATATTATCAGAATTACTATATTTCTCTGTTAATATTCTCTACTTTTTGTTGATCTTGTGGAAATTGACTTAATAATTTTTACTTGTTTAAATAAAGAAACATCGTCGATTTCATTTCCTTAACATCAAGTGCATTCATACAATGAAATTTTATCAAAACATTTGGGAAACAAGGAAAAAAAAAAGAATTTTCACAACATATTAACTTCAAGTGGTACTTCTCCAAGCTATTTAGCGAATCAAGAAAGCTCAGGAAATTAAATGAATTCCGTCGCATTTCTGAGATACAAGTGCTTTTGAATAGCGTTAATTAACTTGGTACTTTTACCGCTGTCGAAAATTATCACTTTTGTTTAATCTCTTGAAACTCAAGAGCTTCATTCTCTCATCCAGAGGAGCTTTTAAAATGTTAAACTTAAGGCCATCTACATCAAAGCCACGGAAAGAATTTCTCGCTTTTGTAAAGATAAAAATTCCAGTTTGAAAGTATTCTAAACTTTTCCCGCGCTTTTGCTCAAAGAAGAATGTCAAAGTTCTTATGAAACTCTGAAGAAGGATCGTTTGAGCATAAGTTGAGTTGAATTCCTGTTTTATTTCACGCTAAATTAAATATTGGGATAAATTCTTGAAAGTGGTATTAGTATTAATGTTTCAGATATTGCTATATTTGATAGCGAAGAATTTGAAGGAGTTTCGAACGATAAATTGTTTCCAAAATATTTTCGAATATTTGTTTTTCATAAAAGTTGGCTTGAAATTGATAATCCACCATTTTAATATTCATTTGATTAATTATCCCTCGATTTTGTTAAACTTTTAAAATATTCTCTTTCTATATCAGATACATATTTCTTCGTTCTTTAGTTTCTACAAAACTAGAATAGCGAATTTGAAGTTGAGGTTTCCTGATAAACTTATAACAATTTATTTTTGTTGAATTATTGCCAAATATTTCCGAAAAATATGGAAAATACTCGAATTTCTGAATTCACATTGTTGAGAAACTAAAATTTTTCCCTTTTCAAAACTGTAGATGATGTTACAAAACTTTAGAAATCTGGAAGTTGTTGATTTTAAAAAATAATAAAACATTGAAAATCTTTAAGATATTGTTTATTTAAAGAAACTTGAACACTGCGGATTACTTAGCAATAAAAAGTGACAACCCTTTGTAGAATGCATGAATTCGTTAAGATGAGTGCGCACATCAAACAAAAATTAAAAATTGGGCTAGACTACAGTATACAGTATCTTTACTTAACAACAATTCTGCTTTGTTGATAGTTCGGCAATTTACTTTTACTTTAACAATTAAATTCTGATTTATGTGTTAATGTGTGACTTTAATGTTGACAGCGGTTTGACCAATATATGGAAAAATTTGATTTTTTATGTTTTGATTTTGCCAAAAAAAGTTGTTCTTGACTATATATATATATATATATATATATATATATATATATATATATATATATATATATATATACACACACGAGGGTTGGAACTTTAATAGTGGCAACACTGCTGTAAAAACGACAACCCCTCATCCTTCCAATGCCACGCGCATGCGGAGTGACGCGAAGAACTGATTCTTGTATTAGCTTGCAGTCTAAAGTAAGTGTTTCAAGGATGTTTTCAAGTGCAGTAGCAGATATTGTACAGCAATGTCATTAAACTGGATGAGAATTGGGTCAAACAGTATCAGCGAAAATTGAATCAAGCGAATTATGTCATTACGGGTCACCAAACGTTCGAAAATTCTTCAGTACCCCAGCAATGTGAAAATTATGCGGATTTTCGAGTGCGACTGTGATAGTGTCAACCTAAAGCTTAGCCTTCCCCCACAGCAGACCGTTCAGAGATT
Source organism: Argiope trifasciata (assembly GCA_026543055.1). Classification (NCBI taxonomy): domain Eukaryota; kingdom Metazoa; phylum Arthropoda; class Arachnida; order Araneae; family Araneidae; genus Argiope; species Argiope trifasciata. The sequence goes on from JAPMOQ010060848.1 coordinate 19,216, forward strand.
CTTAAAGCAATAGATTGGTCCATTCGAACTATAGGTATTCTGTGACTTTCACATCGTTGGAAACGGGTTATACACAATGATGGTGACTATATTAAAAGTCTGTAAAAATGAAGGCATGAATCGTATGTATTCCATGTAAATGAATAATTGCCCCTATCTCTCTCTCTCTCTGTATATATATATATTGAAACATGGAGAGTTCTCCAAATTTTAGTTCGTATCTTTCACAAGTTTCGTATTCGCATATGAGAAAACAGAAAATCTATGGATTCTCTGTTGAAAATTGATTCAAATATGTAAACTTTAACTACGATAACTTTTTCCTTCCAATACATAGTAAAAACAAAGTCAATTCGCAAAAAAAAAACCTTGAAATTTTGACAATTCTGGATATTTTAGTATCCCTGAATACGAAAAATACATTTTCAAAAATTGTCTGTATGTCTGTCTGCGGCAAATATAACTTAAAAAGGCTTCAACTTGCATTAGGAAAATTTAGCATAAGAATTTTTTGAAACCAAATTTATAGATTTCCATAAAATTTTGGGCAGAGTTCACTCATATGAAGTCTGTCTGTCCTACTGTTCGAATATAATTTAACATGATATCTACAAAACGAGTAGGGCCAAACAGAATACTCAGAATTGATAGCTATAGTATAGACATAATTCAAATTTTGAGTCAAGTACAACAATTGACTGGCCATCCGTTTATCTGTACTTTCAAAAACATGTCTAAAATAAAAAATCTGCTTTTCTTATATTAGTAACAACATGCCAGGAACTAAGCTCTGAAATCACTTTAAGAGTCACATGACAGATTCAGTAAGAATGTTATATTCACGCTGAAAGCTAATATTTCGTTAACTGTTATATATTCATGCTATACAAAGCTTTCTTTGGAGGGTAACGCCAACGGGTTATTGGAGATTATACGAGAGTTTTGGAGATACCACACCCAATGGTTTGCATTGTTTACCACAGAAATTATGTTGAATTTTGAAATTGATGATTTAGCATCATTTGACTATAGGAAATGGCAACGATAAAGGATTTTCAATCAAACTGAACTTTTAATACATGATATTTTTCGGTTATAATAACAATTTGATGTTACAAATTTTTTTTCTTTATTTCGGTATCAAATTGCGTAATTAAATTCCTCACATTGAAAATAAATTTTCACGAAAACTCATGTGAAACAACAAATAATTTTTATCCCCCAACTCCTAATTTTTACAACTGCATCAAATACAAGAAGCTTCTGATGTTCATCGACTAAAAAAGACACTATTGTACTGCATTTAAGAATTGTCAGTTTCTCTAGGGTTCAAAGTTCTCTGATGAAGCATGTATTTTAAACATTTGAAAAAGTTAAACAATTTTTTTAAATATACTATAAATCTTTTAATAAAAATGTTCTTTTAAAACTAATTTAATTTCGTAGGATGACATTGTTAAATGTTGTAAAAGAATTACTAAGAAAAAGAAGTTGGAACATTTTTCTTCTCAAAAGTTAGAACAGAAAACACAGATTAAGGGAATATTTTTTTCTTACTTTAAAAAAGAATTGAATTTTATGTTTTATATCTTTAAAAGTATATCCAACTCATTACATTCTAAAAAGTAATATTTGAAATGACAAAAACCGCATAAAAAAGATAAAAAGATAATTCAAAACAGTAATTTTCAAACAAATAATTTAATTATATCAAGCAAAAATGTAAACATCACAAATGTAGTGTTCCATGGCTTAATAATGTGTATTTTCCAAAAGAAGTTTTTGGAACTCTTTGGGAAACTTCAGCTCAACATTAGATTATAAAGTGCTCGTGTCTAAAACAAACATTTCTAAATCATTAATTAGCTTCGAGAAAATGAATAAAATTTCAGTTTATTAACGAAACGTTCTGCATTACTTTACAAACTAATTTGCAAATGTGTTTTCTTGCTACATTCAAAAATTCAATTAACTATTAAAAGATGTTTATTCCTTCAAAAGTAATACATTAATTTCAATTAGAGAAAAAAACAGTCTGCAATTTTTTAAAAATTCATTTTGAACTTGATAATTGTTCCAGTTTTCAGATTTTTTTTTTCATTCCGTACCGACTATTAGTTCTTATTTTCCATATATATATCTTGTTCAAATTTTCAATCGTTAATAAAATACTTTTTATTCATCCACTCGAGTTCAAATACATTCTTTTTAAACCTGTAGTGGATGACACTTGATATTAATACAGTTTTTTTTCAAATATTAATTCATTAATTAAATTCAAATAATTTTTAATGCTTCACATAGAGTTTTAGCTGTTTGCAATGGAAATTGAAATCAACAGCAGTAGCTTAATCTGTAAAATGCAAGAATTTCAGAATTTTTCACTTGAAGGTGACTGCGAGCTCAATTCTTGCGAAAAATCAATAAATTTTTGATGTTTATTTGATACACTGTAAATCACTCTTTCGCATGAAGACACAATTTGCGCTGGGAAGAAAAATTACAGGTTTCTAACAGTATTTGTATATCTTTTTAAAATTTTCAGTCGGTAATAAGAAACTTTTTATTCATTCACTTAAAGTCCAAATATATTTTTTAAACTCGTAGTGGACTTCACTTGATGTTAATACAGTATTTTTTCAAATATTAATTAATTCATTAAATTTAATTCATTTAAATGCTTCAAATAGAATTTTAGCCGTTTGTAATGAAAATTGAAATCAACAGGCAGTAGTGAGATTCATAAAATGAGAGGATTCCAGTATATTTTACGTGAAGTTGAATAATGCGAGCTCCATTCTTGCGAAAATCAATAGTTTTTTCATACTTAGTATTTTTTTCAAATATTAATTCATTCATTATCTTTACTTAATTTTTAATGCTTCAAATAGAATTTTAGCAGTTAGTAATTAAAAATGAAATCAAAATGCAGCAGTCCAATCGGTAAAATGTGAGGATTCCAGTATTTATTACGTGAAGTTGGAAAATGGAAGTTCAGTTCAAGAGAAAATCCATAATTTTTTGATAAATTAATTAATCCTAGATTTACATGGGAGAAAAATTTCTCTTATATATGATATTTAGCAGGATATAAATTTAGGAATAAATACTGTCATTAGAGAAG
>JAPMOQ010060851.1:0-11283 GCA_026543055.1 Argiope trifasciata
ATATACAGGGTGTCCCAAAAAGATTGAAACGCGCTTTAATTCTTTAACCGTTAGAGATAAGTAGGTGATGTAATTTGAAAAAATGTTCAAAATAAGATTACATTAAGAAAAAAAAATCTACCTATGAATTTTAAAAAGTTACACTTTTTAAATTTTTATACAACACCTCTATGCAAATTTGGTCAATTAGAGTTTTTCCTTTCCCTCCCAGAAAACCATTAAAAAAATACGGCATAACTGTATCTTTAAAATTGAGTGAGTTATGCGTAATTGAAAATTGAACGCTGTTTTTAGTGACCATAAACCAAAATGGAAATGTAAATTTGCAACAAATTATAAACACATAATTTTTTTTATATTATTTACAAAACACATCTTTGCGTATTTACGGTAGATTCACGATACAGTTAAAGAATTGTCTTTTGTTTTAATCTTATCAGGGGCAAGTAATTTTATGCCATGTATTCTAAATTTACATTAGACATTTTATAAGATTTCGTTGAAAATCAATAAAAGCCATTTGACAGATTTTTATAGCAAAATTTATAAAAAAGAAAAATACTGTTAAATTAGTCTGGTAGAATTTCAATTGTTTTCAAATTCATCACATTTTTGTCAAACCGACATTCTAACAAATTAACTGCCAGACGATTTTTTTCTTTCATTTAACTGGAATTTAACCGCTTCTAATACGTGTATATTAAAGTTTTTTTTATTTATTTTTAAGTTACATAAAGAAATGCAGACGATTATTTTTCAATTTACTTATTAAGTTCCAATATTATTTCTTTCCTGTACAACTCAACCAACATTTCCTCGTGCATATCAAAATAAAGTTTAGAAATCATTCAGCGATGTTGAGTTTCATATTGTCGAAGTAAAAATACTGTAACTAATTTTGCATTATGGTACTTTTAACAAATGACGAACTCTTTGAACTAGCAATGATTTATTCTATTTGCAATAGAAATAATGCAGAAACTGCTCGGGAATTTGGACGACGATATCCCTATTTGCCTGAAATTTCACGTACATTTGTTTATCGGATGATGAGAAGATTGAGAACTACCGGTTCATTTAATCTAAGACATGGCCCTGGTAGAAATATCTTGTACAATGAAGACCAAGAAATTGATATTATTGCATATTTTTCTTCCAAACCACGATCAAGCATTCGAAAAGCAAGTGCAATTACAGGATTACCTAGGACGTCAATCCATAGAATACTTGAAAAATACAATTGGCATCCATTTTGTATTCATGGACTTCAAGCACTCCATCCCTCTGATTTTAACCGACGTGTAGCATTCTCCAATTGGTTATTAATCCAACAGGACACAGATTCAAACTTTTTCAAGAACATTATATGGACTGATGAATGTTTGTTTACGAAAAATGGACACATAAATGCACACAACGATCATTATTGGAATGATACAAAACCATTTTTTGTGCAAGAAATATATCACCAGAGAAAGTTTTCTGTGTCCGTATGGTGCGGAATTTGGAACGGAAAACTGATTGGCCCAGTGTTTTATGAAGGAACACTTACAGCTATAAAATATTTGCAACTTATTTTAAATGGCATAGTAACAAATACTTTGGAGACGACACCATTGTCATTAGTAAAAAAAAATGTATTTTCAACAAGACGGAGCGCCTGCATACAAGGCTATAAATGTAACAAACTGGCTAAACGAAAACTTTAATAAACAGTGTATTGGTCTGAATGGACCCACAGAATGGCCTTCCAGATCTCCTGATCTAACTCCATTCGATTTTTATTTTTGGGGTCGACTTCGAAAGCTAGTTTATAATACTCGCCCCCTGAATGTAACTGACCTTAAACAAAAGATAATTAATGCATGCAATAATATTACAGGAGGAGAACTCCAAAATATTTACAGGAGCATTATTAGAAGAGCCCAATTATGTATTGGTGTTGATGGAAAACATTTTGAGAATGCTTTATGATTCGAGTGTTTTTTTAATGTATTTTCGTTTTATTTATTATTATTATTTTTTTATGTTACACTTCTTACAATCTTATGTTGTCAAAACTGTTTAACTCCATCAATAAGGACTTTATTTAAATGCCATTTTGGATTTCTTTTACACTTATTATCTTTTTTTTATCGAAGAATTTCTATTATCAATTTGGATATGGTCCCTATTTTCACCGACGAAAAAGTCTTTCAAGTGGTATGGAGAAGTGACATAAGTCAATTTTTTTTCTGTGTTATTATTCAAAAAGTTTTAAAGATATAGTTATGCAGTTTTTTTTAATGGTCTTCTGGGATGGAAAGGAAAAACTTTCTAATTGACCAAATTTGCATAGAGGGGTTGTATAAAGATTTACAAAGTGTAACTTTTTAAAATTCATAGGTGGGTTTTTTTTCTTAATGTAACCTTCTCTCCTATCTTATTTTGAACATTTTTTCAAATTACATCACCTACTTATCTCTAACGATTAAAGAATTAAAGAGCGTTTCAATCATTTTGGGACACCCTGTATATATATATATATATATATATATATATATATATATATATAAGATACCAGGAATATTTGTTTGTTTCTACTAGATATGTTTATCACATTAACAGCCATGCCACCCACCGTTTATTAACATTGTATTCGTTCAGGTCCCATCAGTCAGTGTTGAGAGACAATATAATTTTCGTTCAGGCTGGAGTAGTCATCGTTGACTGATGATACAAATAAAAAATATATATACTCTTTAAATACAGAATAATACATCTAAATGCATATAATCTTATTGCAACTTTGCGTAAATATTTCGTTGTCAGCGTATCAAAGAAATCAGATATCGTGGTATATAAGAAAAAGACCAAAATAGTCTTGATGCTTTTTCGTACGTGATACTGAAAAGGCATACATTTTATTTAACTCTCAATTATTCATATAGAGCAATAACAAGAGCAGAACAATATAGGATAATTTATTTACAAATCTAGAAATATTTAGTTAACAAAAATTAAAATATATAAATATAAAACGGTTAATTAATTAGTTTATATGATGTAGAAAAAAACACACTAATGGAAAATAAAACCTAACACCAAGAAAAAATTATTGTACAGTAATGAAATTTTAGGAATACGTTTGTCTAGGAAACATATTTAATTGATTAAAGTTTCAAGATCACAGGTAGAGCCATTGGCGAGAAGAGCCATTTCAAATGTGAAATGTTGGTACATTAGTAACTGGTGTAACCGCCAGAATTTTGAATGCAAGCATGCAAACTTGCATGCATTGTGTCGTACAGGTGTCAGATATCAGTTTGTGGGATGGAGTTCCATGCCTGTTGCACTTGGGCAGTCAATGCAGGGATGGTTAATGCTGGTTGTGGATGACGCTGGAGTTGTCGTCCAATGATGTCCCATACGTGCTCGATTGGAGAAAGATCTGGTGATCTAGAAGGCCAAGGCAGCATGTCGACACTCTGTAGAGCATGTTGGGTTACAACAGCGGTATGAGGGCGAGCGTTATCCTGTTGGAAAACCCCCCTTTGAATGCTGTTCATGAATGGAAGCACAACAGGTTGTATCACTAGACTGACGTACAAATTTGCGGTCAGGGTGCGTAGGATAACTACAAGAGTGCTCCTGCTGTCATACGAAACTGCTCCCCAAACCATAACTCCAGGAGTAGGCCCTGTGTGTCTAGGCCGCAGACAGGTCACTAGCAGGCGTTCACCTGGCCTCCTTCTAACCAATAAACGGCTATCACTGCGACCAAGGCAGAACCGGCTTTTATCAGAAAACACAACAGATCTCCACTCCGTCCTCCAATGAGCTCTAGCTTGACACCACTCACGTCACAAATGGCAGTGGTTTGGAGTCAGTGGAATGCACTGTACAGGGCGTCTGGCTCGGAGCTGTCCTTGAAGTAACCGATTTGTAACAGTTCGTTGTGTCACTGTGGTGCCAACTGCAGCTCGAATTTCAGCTGCAGACGCAGAACGATTAGCCACAGCCATACGCCGAATAGGACGGTCTTCCCTCTCAGTAGTACCACGTGGCCACCCGGAACCTGGTCTTCTTGAGGCAGTACCTTCCCTTGACCACTGCTATCAATACTCATGCACAGTGGATACATTCCTGCCAAGTCTTTCAGCAATATCGTGGAAAGAAAAACCACCTTCTTGTAGTCCTACAACACGAACTCATTCAAACTCAGTGAGCTGTTGATAATGGCTTCTTCGTCTTCTCAGAGGCATCCTTGACTAACATTAACCCACTACGTCAAATATCAACTGTAAATAGCGATCACGAACCTTACAGCGCTTATTTAAAGCAAACCTCATTTGAATGTTCATAGTGTCGCTACTAGCGCCACACTTACGCGCGTAGCTCGAAATTTGAATCGACGTCATCTTTCAAATGTATAAACATGCCTACCAAATTTCGTTTATCTAGCACAGCTCCTTCCTAGTGTTGGGATTTTTTTTCCATCAGTGTATATGTAATAAAATAAGATGTATATAATTTTTCCCTTCCTAATTTCATGCAGATAATGCTATTAACACTCTTTTTACATGATTATAATATATGTTCTATAGCAATATATGTTAAATACATTAATTAAAAGCCTTTTTAAATTATTCCATGGAATTTTTTGTTTTAAAGTAATATTTCCATTATTAAAAACCATACATCAATAACATAAAGATTCAGCTCATGAAGAATCAAAACAGTTTTGAATGTTTTCTTTTCTGTTTAAAAAAATAATGCACGAAGGAATTGCGATTGATATCTTTTTTAAAACAAATTATGCAATAATTATTATAATTTTCTCTATCGACATTTTTTTTAAAAAACATTTCTGTTAATATTATTCAGTAAAATTTTTAAATTGTTTCCAAAGTGTAATATCAGAATTTGATATGTTCAGTGGGAAGAATTCAGACAATGCACTTATCTAAAGCATCAAAAAACAATATTTGAAGAATTTTTTAAAAATTTTAAAGCCTAAAAAAGGAATTTCAAAATATTGGATATAGTCTTATATATGATCCCTAAAAGATACTTTAGTTGTTAAAGATATAGACTTTCCAAAATCTGTCTTTCGAGGCATACAGATAATTTTCAAAATGCTTATTTGCGTTTCAAGATTTCTAATACAGTCGGTTAGAGACTAAATACGCACATTTCTTTAAAATCTTATTCATCTTATTTAACATAAGTATACTACTAACCTTTCAGAATAAGTTTAAATAGTTCTTAGTGAAAACAATTTTTGTTTTGATATTTGGGCGTTTTGAGATTACTTCTGGCTTAAACATCATTTGGAAAAAAATTTGTCTTATTTAGAATTTTACTTGCGTTGAAATGAAGAGAAAAAGATTTTTAATTCTTCATGATCGAATGGTTATAAATTTTAGCAATGAGGCATATTTAAAATAAAGAATCGGTGTTTAGACTCAATGAAATACGGCAATTTTTGTAAATCTTTAAAAACTGGCCCAACAATGGATTCCATTAACAAACAAATGGCAATTTTTGACCATGTATTTGAAATTAATTGTTGCCACTGCTATAAATTTATTTTGCCAATCTACCCATTATCTACTCAAGTCATATCTTATATTAATACAACTGCTGTTTTCCTACGCATAAATAATAATAGTTTATGCATTAGATTCCGATGCTCTGATTCGTACAGTTAATTTTATTTCAATAATTTCAACCGTCTCCGATATACTTTGATCCTACTTAATCCCTTAATAGTATAACTAGATGACATCTTCGATTTTAGAAAGATGTACTGATCTAAGATTCCATGAAAAACCCTAGATAATTATGAATTCAGCATAGTTTATATATCGAATTATAACTCTATGAATTAATTAAATTTAGATCATTTGAATAATGTGATTATCGGATGCATAAGCCATTCTTGAGCACTACTGTTAACAATTTGAGGTGGTACGAAATTCACAGGTGTACGTGTCGAAACAACCCACTGTAAATGGTAGCGAGGTCACAAAAAGTATTTGCTATCTTAAAGAAATCGGGGAAAGATTTATATCTTCCAAATGAACTAATTTTAATTAAGACTGCACTCATGTAAACTGTGTTCCAACAAAGAATCTGAGTCAACGGGTCACAAATATCATTTTTACTTCTGTCACTATTGCCTGCTGACCTGCGTAACACGTTGTGGGCGATTATGTAATAAAAGCATCTCAATATGCTTGACACATCATATTGCAAATAATTAAATATTGATGTTTTTTCTCTCTCATTGATCTTCAAACCAACTATGTCTATGAAAGAGAATCCAGTTTATTTTGTTGACGACACAATTGCCTACGACATATACAAAATGTTACAGAAGAAAATTGTTTGAAAGTCTATGTTCGTATAATTTCTGTTGGTGCAATAATAAAAAAAGTAAATAATATAACTCTTTAGATTTACTTTTGAATACATTTGCATAATTTTCATATGGAGTGGAACTTGTCAGATTACATCCCTAAACTTACCTGGTCCAGTTACTTGTTTAACGAGAATTCGGTTAGCTTACTTTACTTTCATTAGCTTAAAGCGATTACAACAAGATAATTATTTATACGTCGGCATTGTTTTTCGTTCTTTGACTTATCATATCAAAATTTAGCTTTTCAACACATAAATCAATCCATCAACCTATTTTCATCTTAAATTAAATTTGGTTTAAAATTTAATAAAATTGCTGAAATACATATTTTAAAAGCTAAAAAACTTTATATTGCAGCATATACATTTGCATAATAAAAATATTATAGCAGAAAGGCTCTCTCTGTCTTTATGTTTCGTAGAATAGTGAAGATAAACAATTATGTCATATGGACTTCTGCTTTTTGATCAATTGGATCCAAAATTTGATACAGATTCAAAATTTTGGTGAAAATATCACACACTGAATCTTATTTGTTCAACTTGTTATTATTTTTTAGTTATCGAGCTCCCATGTAAAACGCCCAAATCGATTGACGGACAGATAAATTTCTCAAAATTGTTTCATTGGTCTCGAAGTAATCATTCACTGAAAACTCACCAAAATTCCAAGACTGAATTTTTCAACGATTGCAATAATTTGCAAACTTCGCTGAAGGAAAAGCAACAACAACAACAAATCTATCCGAAAAGCAGTAAACATGGATGAAAAAAGATTATTTTTCAAAAGATCAATGCAGTATATTCAATTAAACACTTATTATTAAATTAAAACGATTTCACAGAAGCAAATATTTAGAAAATTTTGTAAAAATCATGGGAGAAATTATAAAATAAAATATAAAATTAAAGGTACGAAAACTCTTTAATAAAAAAGCTAAACACATATTACATACAGAAAAAAGTGTTGTATAAAGAAAAAAAAAATTATAATTTAACTATAATTCTCCGAAGTACTCAAAATAAGGTTGTTTGTAAAATTAAAATGCTATGGCTAAATTTAGATTCATTTAATTTTCGAAAACGAAATTCTAGTAAATTACAAGGCATTAAAAAAAAATTAATCCCGTTTTTTATCTGAGGTATTTGTTGTATTTGAATGACCATCTCTCTGAGCAACAACATGGTCAAAAATGTCAATTATAAAATGATCATCGCCAATGAGTTATAGAAATAATCATCACAGGTTTATGCACTAACCTCTTTCCACAACGATTACGATTCGACATCAGAAATAAATCTTCTGCATACCTATTCCTCCAAGAAAGCAAGAATTCTCCTAATTAATTATCTGACAACCATTCATTTATTTGAAATACCTCACCCCAAATATCAGAGGGACAAAATACGGAAAAAGAAAAGTAGATGTTTCGAATCTGTGCAAACGTTTTAAAATATTGTTCGCCAAAATTATTTAACCTTTGCTGCCGGAAAAACAATCCGATGCTTAATTATTCACTTAATACAAGGATTTGTTTATTGCTCCAAAAAATAATTATATATTTAATAATTTTAAATTGAATTTCACTGAAAAACTAATATACGTCTTTTTACCATTCTGTAGGCAGTGTCAACAATCAAAATTGAAAAATAAATAAAGCGCCAAAGTGATGCACCGTCTTGAATGGCTCTTGAGAGGCACCATTCGAGTACAAAGAGTTAAAATGTGATTTTGATGAGAAAATTAACCTCTACTCATGCAACGACGTGTGCGTATCGAATTATTGAATTTTGTTTTAAATCTGCTATTAAGTAAAAGCATTAGATATCTTAAATACAATAATCGTTTTGAAATGCTTCAATATCTTAAAAGCTCCTTGTATAATTAAAAGAACTAAAATTACAAATTTCCCTGATAGAATATAACCTTATTAGGAAGTAAAAAAATGAGTAGTTAAAGTATCAAGAAACCTGCCATGGACGTTAAAAATTAAATAAGAAAAAAGCAAATCCCTTTTTAAAATTCTATAATTCTGATTGTGCATGCAATAATTACAGAAATTTTGTATTCCTGGATATCACTGCTGGATATCTGCTATCCAGCAGTGAATTATTTCTGGATATCTGGCTTGCACAAATTAATAGTTGTTAGCTTTATCATCTTCCCACTTTCGCAGTTTGTTATGGCGCCTTGTTTGTAGCATCAATTCATACTTGAGCGGCATAGCAATTATACTTTTCTTTCTTAAATTACAGTTGATTTTCTGAAAAATGTAATCCTCCATTTGGTATTTCATTTCCGCAAATTTCTCATGCAGTAGGAGAAATAGATTTTTACTTTCAATACTTTTGAATAATCTTTTTCAAAACAAGTAATCGGAAAAGAAAATAAAAATTTTAAAAAGTTCGAATGGGTAATTTTATAAATATGTTTCTTGGGTAGAAAAGTATCGTACATAAATGTAAATTTTTTCAATAAGCATGCTAGAAGATGCTTGCCATGGTGTGTGATAGCTTAGCTTTTGTGTCAGATCTCAAAATCATATCCAGTTGCCAAAACTGAGCCATAATTTAAGTGCAACCAGTGTCACAACTATACTCGTATAAGGGATTTAAATTTGAAAATCAGCAATGCATGCATGCAAATTTGGCCGATACATTTTTTTAAACAGCGATCACTTTGTTCTTGCAACTAAAGGATAGATGTTTCCATAAATTATCAATGAAATTGAATACTCACTTAAATCCACTAGCCTAAAAGCTGTTTTAACCCTTTGTAGTCAGATTAAATTTGGAGGTAGGTGTCATGGTTGTCGGAATTAATTTCCACTGAGCGAACAATGATACATAGTATACAAGATTAAGAGGGAAAAATACAATTTATTCATTCTTTTGTAATCTTCTATATTGTAAAGACAATAATATGTTTCAATGCAATGTTTTGTAGTAAAAATTATATTTCATAATTTGCCATCATCTGTTATCTTTCAAAACAGTCTCCACTGTGAAGTCCTGGTTTTCGATGACAAGTGTCGCGAAAATAATTCGTTTGGGGTCTTCCGACTTCGATTTTTCTGTTGGAACGGGCAGCACACTTGACGTCTTGACAATGCCCCAATATACATAATCTGACATTTAGTCTTTCCTCTCTATCTAAAGACAATTGCCTTTCTGATCTGGACGATAATTCATACCGAAAATCAGTTTCAGTTTCACAGTACACTTCTTCCGATAACTTTCTTTTTGCAGTTTTAGAGTATTATGTTTGAGAGGAGATTACACTAAAAGCAATTTGTAAAATACTATTTCGAATTTTACGAAGTATCTCACAAGACTGTCGATTTCTTTATGTTTGACATACAACTGATTCATTACGGCTTCTTGCATGACCAGTCAGATGCGATACTATTAATATTAGGTTACGTTATCACGAAGTGTTAGAAGAACCTTACTGATACGTGAATAAGTTCCTTGGCCATTTCTGTTCTTTCATAGGCAGTATAATCTCTTATATCCTAAATGAAGATTATATACGATGGAAGGAATTCCAGTGATGATAAATTTGTAAATAATGTAAAGTTTGGTCCAATGTCTGGCACAATCATCCTTGTATGCAACGCAGGGGATTGCATGAAAAGAATGTTCAACAACTAAGGGAGTTCGAAGAGATCTGTCGCAAGGAGCAATATCTACTCTTAATGTGCAACTATAGACGAAACTTCCACTGAAAATTATAGCTCTAAATATGTTATATTTATTACGGCCCAAGTTAGAATATGTAAAAAACCAGATGAGGCGTTCTCCTTCATCATCATAGTTTTCGAATCAAACTTGAACATATCTAGTAATATGGCTGTTTCAGAAAAAGTGCTTATTCTCTACGGACTAAAGTCTAAGAAAAAAAGATTCCTTCCACTGAATGTTATAAGAGTGACCTTTTTCTGATATCCAAATGCAGATTAAGGAATGAATTGGGACATTTAAATACTTCCAATATGCAAATAGAAAGCCACATCCTTGCTTTATAATCTATCAGAGGAATCTATGATCGAACGCAGTTTCTTTGGCGTTTTCCAGATATAAATGTTCTCTCTAATTTAAAACCAACTGAAGGTTTATTCGTCCTATTAGAAGGCATGTTACTTTACTTGAAGTCAATCGTCGGTAAACTATTGGAATGACTTGTGCAATCATCAAGATATGTCACTAATGGTTTAATATTAGAATTCATGATTTTTTAAATAAAAAAATGCGTTTTGAAAAACTGAAGAAAATTTAGGAAAATTATTAATTTTTTAAATTTTTTTTTCGTGAAATAAAATAAAATAATAAAATGTACTAAATGGTTAAAAAATTCCCGAATGACTCAAATTTCATTATAAAAACTCTGAAATAAAAATAAAAGTCCTTTTATACCAATGTGTTTTTTAAAAGGCAAGAAAAAACATTTTGGTAGTATTTCTAATGGTAGAATTATTCATACAGCAGCCATCTTAAACTGGAAATTTAGAAAAATGCAAATCTTATTCTAATACCACTCATATGAATCTTTTCTACAAACGCTTATCAAAAAGCGTATAAAAGGGGATTTCCAAACTCTCATTGTTGTCCTTTGGAATAATCATGCGAAACTTATAAATGGAAATAAAATTGTGTAGCCAAGTGGCTACACTATGCATTCTAGGGGTTAAGAATCGACTCTTTGTCACAAAATATATATAATACAACCATTAAATGTGTACAAAATGATAAAGATAAATTAATATAGCATTTAAAAGTATTATGCCCTAAAATCAATATGCGTTGATACTTATGACAGAGCAGTTTAATAACACACACACACACACACACACACACACACACACACACACACACACA
>JAPMOQ010060853.1:0-17437 GCA_026543055.1 Argiope trifasciata
TAGCACTAAGAAAATAACTTTTTCGATCAACAAAATGGCTACATCGATCACTTCTAAATCTAGAACTTGATATTCAATAAAACATGTAAGTTTTTACAGATGACAAAGGATTGTGTTAAGCTCCTTTCTCATCTATCATCATAAGCCAGATATCGCAGATATTTTTTAATACATCCTTCATTGTTATTAAAAATGGGGGATGTATTTGAAAATTTAAATGTGTATAAAAATTGCATATCTCAGCACCGAATCATACAAAATTTCAATCATTTAGGAATACTTTATTATTTTTATTATAATAATTAGTTCTAGCTCAATAATGAAGTGGACTAGAGGTTTTAAAACGAATTACTATGAAACTCACCGAAGATAGCAAATTATGTGATTAACACTGATTAAATTACTAAAGCATTATAAAATTGCAATATTAGATCACACCCTCACTTAAAAGCAGGTAAATGAAAATAATAATACACTAAAGTTCAAAATTAAAATCACAAACATGAAATTTGCGGAAAATGAAAAACTATTTACTGTGTTGCCACGAAATTTGGCACAGAGGTACACTACAATGGAAGAAAGAACATAGACAATAACAACATGGAACAGATTTTAATACGAAATTATGAAACAGGTGTCAACAGGAATCAAAAAGCGTTATATCATGAATCAGAGATAAAGCATTTATCTGGGGAAAAGCCTGTCTGATATAGAGTGTGACCACCGAGCACTGCTATAGAGGCTTCACGAGTTTCATACTGTTTATGAGGGTGTCAATAAATTCTTGGAGCAACAAAACCCATTCTTCCAAAAGCGAGGCTCTTTAACTCTTGGAGGGTATTAGGAGGAGGTTACACTGTGCAATGGCTCTTCCGAGACCATCCGAAACATGTTTAATAGGAGTAAAATCCGGAGTCCACGAGGGCCAGTCCATACGTCGATATTCTCTTTCTCAAGAGAATCATCAAAGATCTGGGCTTTTTGTGGATGCGCGTTATGGTCCATAAAAATGAAGTCTGGGCCAAAAGCACCCCGGAACAACTTCAGAGAGGCTTCAAGGATCTCATCCCTGTAGCGATGTGCATTGACATTTAATCTCTAAATAAGTTATTTTGTCTCTGAATAAGTTATTTAATACATTATACCGAGTACATGCGTTGAAGACGTGCAGTGGTATACGACTATCCGACATTATGCCATCCCAGACGAGGATTCCTTTATCACCAAATCTGCAAATCTGTCGATTTCTTTTACGTAGGAGGAATGGTAGCGAGCTCCTCGCTCTCTTTAGATAAAGATTCAACGAGTGTTACTCTGTGAGGTAAATATCGACTCAACACAGAAAGAAAAAAAAAGAAACTTATCTCCATTAATGCTGTGCTCCAGACGGGATGTGTTCGACACTACAACACTCGGGTTTTTTCATTGGATGCTTTCAAACGGATGAACTCAACTGGTCACCGGGTATAATGGACCCTTTCTGCTAGATGTCTGTATATTGTTGTCAGGAAATTCTTATTCCAGACGCAGCAGCTATTGTTTTTACAAGCAAGTTGAGGAGTCGTTGCCAGCCTATACCGTCGTGCGCTTAATATCAAACAACGATTCTGTGCAGGCGTCGTTGCTCTGTGCCGGCCTTCATAGTTACGTACCACTTGATTGGAATTGATTCCACAACCTGGATACCACTTTTGGAGCCACCTCCGCTTGAGACTGCCCAACTTAAAGCCTACCAACGGCTCTACATCGCAAGGAATCATATAAACGATTATGAAAACTCATCCTCTCTGGACAGAGGCTAATTTTTTTTAATGCAATAATCACAAAATTGCAGGCAAAAATTCCACATGCCTAAACGGTCTTTCAGTAGTTCCTCCAACACTAATGCTCAACAACATTTTTTTTCCCACAATAAAGATTAATATCGCTCAACCGGTCCTTCACAATAAATAAAATATAATTTGTTTAAATTTTACTGGTAGCCATTTAGAATTACTTTGAAAAACCTTTTTGTGGCCTTGATACTGGACATGAGTGTAGATAAGAGAATTCGTCCCCTCTTAGTAAAGGAGCATGTATCTCTCCGTCCAGAGTCCAGTCTGAACTGAGGGGTTTCCCAGTTCACCAATCCATGGTGCTGGTGCTGCACGTGAGCTGAACAATATAGAATCATAAATTTATATGTTATTACATGTATGGTGACTTAGAAACCCTCTGAAAATTATCAGTCAGCGATTTAAGCCGAGTGAGCGTCTCTTGTTTTTTCAGTAGCGCCAGCGAGGGCCAAGAGACTTAGATATTCAATACGTCACAACACCTTTTACAGAGCGAGCTTCATCCATGCATTTCATTCACTCATCCGCAGATCATAATTTAGACCTGAATCAGAGATCACCTATGAAGCAGCATCCCCAGTGGTACTACTCCCGCCATGTAGGACTTTGTAACCACGACAGATTTATAGGTGCGGTAATCACCGCATACACGGAGAGTCTTCGGCCGGCGGGATTCGATGCATTGCCCAATGCCCAACCAACAAGCAGGCTATTCCGGCCCTATATATATATATATATATATATATATACACTAATTAGTAATAAATGCCAACTTAAAAGAAAAACAATAGTACCAAAATTAAATTTTGAAAAAAAAATAAGAATCCAGAATGAAGACTTTTTCAAAGGTCACCCTCATATAGAGATTCAAAATAAGGTTTCTATTATTTTTTTTTTCTGTGAGGAATCTGACTTTTAATCCAACAGTATTGACTTCTCGTGACCCAAAAATTACTGTTTCTCCTTTTAAGTTAACATTTGTTATTGATATTTTTAGGTTCATTTGTTTCATGCTGTTTAAGACTAAACCACTGCACAATCATATATAACTTATTCAGAATAATCATAGATTAATTAATAATTCTGCTATATATATATACGTCATTCCTGCTACTATTCCTATTTATTTATTTAAATAGTTAAAAGAGAAGGAAAAAAAATAACATTTACTATTAAAAGGTAAAATTAATAAATAATTTAATGTGTGGTCCAAAAATTAGAATTATAATCTCACACTGAATTATTTCATTGTGTAGAATAAAAAAAATTAACCAATATTATGAAAATTATTTCAATAAATATATTAATTGGGATACAAAAAGTTTAAACAAAAATTAGTCAAAACAAAATTATTTATTTGCATCTTATCATGCTTTAGTATAAAACATTAAAAATAAATTTAGAGTTTATATTATATATATATATATATATATATATATATATGCAAGGATAAGAAAAACAGTCTAAGTAACAATATTATAATAGCTTACTTTTTAGTGCATTAAATTACATTTATCTAAATTTGATATATAAAAATATAAGAAAAATTCATAAACATTTTTCTTAAAACACCATATGTAGTAATTATTTTGAATTTAGTAAAAAATGTGCATTTTTCAAAAATTCATAAAATTTCAAAACACTTTTAGATTTTAAAATTTTATTATATTTTTTAATTGTTAATTAAAATTTACAAATTACAAAAGAAAAATCAATTTCTTTTTCATAGATGGCAGCAGTAAAATAATTTCAGTAGCTGCTAAATAGCAATAAACCACAAAGGATGGAAATAGATCAACTTGGTATACATAAAAAATATATAACAGCATATTTATATCCCTTCCTGTTTGAGTTCTTATCAATTAAAAATTACAGAAACAGTTTTGAACTCAAATATCAATATAAAACATATAAGTAAACAAAGTAAAAACATATTTTAAAAATTATAAAAGGAATAAATGGACATTTCCATAAAGAAATAAATTAATGTATTCACTATATTCATAAATAAAAAAAGAGCTAACTGTAAAAATTTCTTAACAAAATATTAAATAAGATTAAAACAAGATTTAAAACATAAACAAAAATAAAACATTTTTTTACATACATTTTATATGCATTAAGTGGCATTTCTGAACGCAACTTTTATGGCATATTTTACAAATAAAAGGTCTTCACCCATGTGAGTTCTAAAATGAATTTTTAGACTGCTTCAGACTGAAACTTTTGAAACAAACAGAGCAAACATAAGGTCATTCTGTTTATGCACAACTCTATAATGTATAACAAGATCATGTTAACTCAAATTTCAATATACTAGTAAAAACATATTAAAAAAATAATAAAAGGAATAAATGGACATTTTCATAAAGAAATAATAAAAAGAATAAATTGAAATATTTGCACCACATTCATTAATAATTTTTAAAAATCAACAAGAAAATTTCTTGTCAAAATATTACGTAAAAGCCAAATAAAGATTTTAAACATGAAAAAAATAACAAAAGGAATAAATGGACATTTTCATAAAGAAATAATAAAAGGAATAAATTGAAATATTTTCACTACATTCCTTATTAATTTTAAAAAATCAACAAGAAAATTTCTTGTCAAAATATTAAGTAAAAGCCAAATAAAGATTTGAAAAATGAAAAATAAAACTCATCTTTTTTGGCATGTATGCGCATTTAAGTGACATTTTTGAATGAAACTTTTATGGCATATTTTACAAATAAAAGGTCTTTCACCCGTATGAGTTCTAAAATGAATTTTTAGAGACTGCTTCAGACTGAAGCTTCTAAAACAAACAGAACAAACATAAGGCCTTTCTGCACTATGCACAACCCTATAATGTCTAACAAGATTATTTTTCAAAGGAGTTGAATAATTGCAGTTTGCACAAGAATAAATTCCTTTTTCACAATAAATCAAACTTTGAAGTAAGGAGTTGCTGAACACATCTGCAAATATAGAAGTAAGATATTTAAATAATTAATATCAACATATTTCAGAAGAGTCAAACATGCTTCAAATAAAAGTTTTTAAAAATGGTGATTTATATTTTAACCGCTCAAATTTTAATGCATTAAAACATTTTTAAAATTAAATGCAATCATGACATGAATTGATGAAAATAGAATAAAATTATATATAAATAAAGATTATATTATCTGCTTCCATTCATAAGTATATTCACGATTGGCATATGATTCTTACAAGCCATTTATTATACTCAGAATTTTATGAAACAGTAGATATATTCAAAACATATGAAGTTAAAATGCATGAGTCTACTCCATGATATGTATAAGTGGATGATTGCATGAGAAAAAAATTTATAAAACTGCTTTATTTTCATATGAGAGAAAATGAATGAACAAAACAAAATGAATTTCAATATTTCATCTATTCTTAAAATCCCTCCAAAACTTAATAACTCCAATAATTTAGCATTTTTAAAAAAAATTTTCTTCAAATTAAGTATATACCAGATTACAAAGAAAAATTGTAATTGGTTTATAGCAAAGTATAATTTTATCATCAATGTCTTAATATTATTTGCCAAAGGGAAATAAAATCGTGCTTTTACGCATGAGTGAGGATGAATTTATTTCAACAATTTGGGGAGAAAGGAAAGATGAAATGAGATGTTTACATTTAACAATAAAGTATATTCAGGAAATGAGTAAGTCTTTCTCCGTCTCACCCCTTATTGAGATAGAATCGTCGAAAAAGTAATAGTGGAAGAATCATCGAAAATATGTAGAATCGTCGAATAGTAGAGGGTTGCCCTCAAACACGGAAGGGGGGGTGAATCCCAGTGTTTTCGTACGTATATTCAAGATATGGAGAAACGCATGAATAGCGCTCATGAACTAGTTATAATACAGTATGATTTTAAGAAATGGAAAAAGCAAGGAAAGGGAGCAACAATTTAACATTACTCGAAATACTAGCATTTTAAAATTAGGTTTGCATTTACACACACAAAAAAAAATCTCATTGTTTATTATCTAGAATTCAGAAAAATAAAATTTATATATAAAAGGAGGAGTATTATCTTTCATTCTCTTTAAATGCAAGTCACACAAATTAAGAACTCGACTGAAATAAAGCGCAAAGCATTTTTGTTATCATGACACAAATAATTTAATAAATACTCAGCAAAAAACATTACAAACAAACATACGAATGTTTTGCTTGATTTAACAAGCGGTTTTTTTTTAAAGTTATTTCACTGCCAATAAGCACATGTGAAATTATTTCCGATACATCATTGAATGCATTCAAAAGCGAATGTGACGAAGCAAGTTATAATGCCCATAAAAACTCAGCTTTAATTGATTATTAAATTTTAAAAAAAGTTTGATATCGGTTTATTTTCAGATTTGGCGTTTTTGGATTTCCATCTTTTCCTGTATTCATTTTAGATACTAAATTTGGCATCAATGATACTCTTCTAAATTGGCAAACAATCTTCTATGTTTTCTTCTTTTAGCATGACTAGTTAGGTGCTTGTTTTACCATATTATGAGGGCTGATCCCAAAGAAAGTCTATAAGCAGCAGTATTTGGAAAGCAGAAATTGTGGATGGGGATACTGTTGCCCAGATCACGCTGGTTGTTTCAGACCGGTCATTCGAGCAGATAATGTTTGCACAGAGAACTAGAGAAGCGGCGACAGTAATAGCAAGACATATAGAGAAGTGGTGACATATAGAGTGAGACATTCTCGCACAGAATGTCTCACTCTCTATGGGCCAAGAATGTGTTCCCATCGGATATTCAATGACAAATCGTTGAAGTATACAGGGGCGAAGTAAAGAGTAGACAACAAGTAACGAAATGGTGTCATTCTTTAGAAGCGGGCAGACATAGCTGGAAACGTTTAAGTGGGAGGTCTGGAGTCACCCCCGTCCATACAGGCTCCCAGTGACTATTTCCTTTCCATTGGAGAAACACTTATCTGAAACAAGGTTCATATCAGACGGGGATATTCAAAAAGGCGCCGAGAAATGGCTCAATAGCCAGGGACCTGACTATTACCAAGAAGGGTTAAACAAATGGGTCTGTAGAGATATTTTGATGTTATGCAATGCATATTAGAGAATTAACACGTTAAATCATTTGGAATAACATCGACTCTACGAAACACAACTTTATTAACAGAAACCAAAGCAAACACTAATTTTTTAAAGCAATTTCTGGTTGCCAACTCGGAAAAACATATAAGTAAAAATATTTCGATACATCATAAAAAATGCGGAAATACAGTGAGTCAGCGAGGATAATCTTTTTAAAATAACAATAATAAATCTTGCATTTCCGCTGATGCACGTGATACAAAATATAATACTTCAGCGATCAGAATTTCGGCACCACAGGTCCAGCGTGTGATAAATGCCTCAACAGGTTTGATGATTATATAAAGAGACCGCCATTTATTTTTAATACATTTCTCCTTTGCCTTGTAAACTTTTTTTGGATCATCCCTCATATTTAGGCTCATTATCATCGAACAAAACAAGCGATACGCAACAAATGGATTTTACAGAATTCTTTGAACCCATTCAGCAATATCAGGATTGGTTTTGTTTTTATCCATCCAATGTATTGTGGTGATATCTTAATAAGACAGATAACATCTACGGGAGATGAGCATGCTTTTGTCCTGTGGTATATTACTGGCTTACAAACCCAAAGGTCCCAGGTTCTATCCTGAGCCAAATTCTCCTTCCCACAATGGTGACCTCGGACGTGATGAACCTTCACCTTCAAGCAACTGATGTGTGGCGCCATCTACCCGCAACCAAAATCGTCAGACTCACTTGACGCAGCAACACAAAGTCGTCAAACTCACTTGACGCAACAATTCACGCACGCTCGCCATAACGTTTGGCGTAACTAAAAAGCTCTCCGCACGCCAAACAAACTTGGGTATGGCGCATTAGATACACAGCAACTACTCACTCAACCAACCAATTCATCACCACTCAACAACGCATATCGTTCGTCTAACTCACTGGTGGGTGAGTCTGTGGTGATATCTTAATAAGACAAACATCAACGGGAGATGAGCCTGCTTTTGTCTTGTGGTATGTTACTGGCTTACAAACCCAAAGGTCCCAGGTTCTATCCTGAGCCAAATTCTCCTTCCCACAGTATATTAAATACGGATTTTGAGCGGCAGACAGTTTTAAAATAAAACTTATCTACTTTGTATAAGCTAACAGTTTGTTTTAAAATAAAACTCTAATCTACTTTGAAAAAGCTAATAGTTTCTCAAATTAATAACAATTATAAAACATCCAATAAACACAAGTATTGTATAAACACCACGTTGCTTTTGGATTGAGCGTTTCCATCAGAGAAATGCATTCTATTCTTTCACACAGTTACAAAAGTCTAGTGCATGCTCATTATTTGCAATTCGGGAATCTCATTGAAAAAAGAGCAACTATCTCGCAGATCGAAATTAGACTGATCTATTCGGAGAAAAGGGAATAGCAGAAAAGGAGCGAGTTTTCGCATTACACAATCCCGAATGGTGCTGCTTTGTCCTTAGAAGTTATGATTATGATTCTTGCAATCTTTAGAGTTCGACATTTTTTTAATGGGGAGGACTTAAAAACTTAACATTTCCTGCATTTTCCCTTTTTGTTGATTTTTAAATTCCCTATGTTTTCCAAGTTCTCCTGGTGGCATGGCAACTCTGAAATATCAGGCATTAATAGCTAAAAAGAATTTTATCTAAATGTAGTATAAACAAAACAAGGAAAACTGAATGAAGATGAATCAAGAGGGACTGATTCTCTTTCCAGTGCTATTACTTCATCAGCATAAGTAATGACACAGGGAGCCTAATATCTGATGATCTGCTTCAATATTTTGATAAACCAGCACTTCCATTAATTTCAAAATAGGAGGAAACCACTTTACAATGATTACAGCAATATAACAATACAGAATATAGAAAAAAATGTTATAAAAAAGCATCACAGATAAATAAAAAAACTTCATAAATGAGTGCTACATCATATGGATTTTAAACAATGAGACATGCAAATAAAGTAATATTATGAGGTTTTTGTTTAAAAACAAGGAAATCAATGAAGTCAATACATAATATTATTTGACAAAGGAGACAAAAACAATATTAGAGTTCCTTATAGAATATCTTATTAGGAGACAAGAAATAACTGTTCCAGTATCTTTCAAGCAAAAAATAAGGTAAAGTGAAATGGCTAAAACAGTGTCTATACTAAATGGTACTACACAACAATTAAATTTACAATAAAATGTTATCTGCTTATTTTTAAATTAATTCGTTTTAAGTTTCATTATTACTGTAAATATTTGTAAAAAGCAAAATAGCCATTCACCCAATGAATCAATAATTTAATAATTTACATGATATCAATTTTACATAATATTTTTCAAATATGAATGTAAAATATGTCACCTTTTCTATATTTTTAATTATAATACAATATATAAATTTTAATAAAATTTAATTATACTAATCACTTGATTAAACTATTGTTCATGAAATAAATATCTCAAAATTCCTGAGCTAAAAAAATCTAGAATAATGCACTAATGAAACTTTTTCACACACTCCAAATATATATAATCATAAAAAAGATCAAATATGAAAGAGCATTACATTCAGAGAAAACTACAATTTTCTATTGAAAAGTCATATTTTTGGCATTGCATTCATTCTATGCATTATTACTAAAATAATATTTCCAGAAAAGTCAAATAAATTATAATATATAGAGCTAATAATTATATAATTGAAATCTGATATAGCAGATACAATTCCTAAACTCCTATTTTATGCTTTTTTAAATAAAAAAAAAGTAATTAAAAGACATACATGACTGCACCAAATTTTAATAGAAATGAACACATTTTATCATAATAAACGTTAATAGCATTAACTGCACTGATACAGATATCAAAAAAATAAACCACGGAATCCTAAATTAAATTACAATTCAAGATGAACCAATTAACTATTAATTATGACCACCAATAAAAAATAACAAAATTAACGTCAATTATATTAAATTGAACTCAATTTATTTTTGAAATCTAGAGCGCCAATTAAATGTGGAAAACAAAAATGAGGTTAAAAAAATGTTTAATAGCTTTACTAAAAGCTATTAAACATTTTTTTAGATTTGTTTATATATAGTTGGAAATAAACGACGTACCAGCTTACTACAATACATACAGACATTATTTACCATTAAAAACACAGAAATAATTTAATTTAAAAAATAACTGACGTGAATCATTTTCACAAATTAAGAATCAATCAAAAATTGCAAAAGATTTTTGCCCAGAAACTTTCTTTATAGGTTGCTATTGAAAGCAACCATAAGTCTCAAATGTCATAATTCAACCATCAATTAAGTTATTGTTTTATATTAAAAGTAAAAACTTATTAATCTTTGATATTACAAAGAGTTCAACAGAATTATGTGATCAAAGAAATCTGGAAAATCATTTTTAACTAACCTAGTATTTAAATAATTTTAAATCATTGTTAACAAACCATACAAAAAGTTACACAAACAAAGGAATATTTATACTTCTTGATACTAATCACTTGATTAAACTTGATAATTATGCTTACTTTCTTTTTAATCAAACATGATTAATAAATATACTAGCAATATAACAGATTAAATAATTCAACACATTCAGAATACATACAGAAAGGTGAGATCATCAAACAAGATGACACTAAATAAAATCATTTCATTATTTTTTAATAAATGATTTCAGTTCTAATAAGCAATAAAATAGCATTTAAGCTATTGCAATAAATTCTTTCAGAAACTTAAAATATAAAAACTAGTATTAAACTTAAAATAATTGCATTTTTATATTCTAGTTTACATGATATTGTAAGAAAATGTAATCACACTTTAAAAAAAGAGGATAAAATTTTTGTAATACCTTTAACAGTTTTTTATTCATTTAAATATGAAATCACTGTCAAAGACCATAGATTTAATATTTTCAAATAAATGTAGATACATTTTATTCTGTAATTAACAGTATTCCTATATATAGGCCTAAATGTGCATAGGCAAAACTAAAATTCTATTTGTATGACATAAAACTGAGCTAAAATTAATTAGAAAAATGATGAAAAAGGAAAGGTCACACAATGCTCACGAAAGAATGTTATTTTTAAAAAAATCCATTCTACATTATTAAAGCATTATAAGAAATAAAGAAAAATATTTACATCTCTGATACAAACACTGATAGAAAATCATTGCATTTTCAAACTGTTACTTTGCAGAGATAACACAGAAAAGCACGTTAGAAGTAGCATTTTATACTTCTAGTTAAAATTTTAAAAAATTCCATTTATTATTACATAAAATAAACTTAATATTACATTAAAAAACAATTTACTGCTTTTTTAAATGCATTTAAATGCAATTTGAAAAAATAATAAAATACAATAATGCATAATAAAAATATAAGAATTTTTTAAATATTTTGGCCAATATTATAGTAAATGAATGCACACTCATTTGTATTTGAAATGTGACAAATGATGGGATTTCAAACTAGTCTTATGTTTGAACTTTCTGTCACATATATGACAAATAAATGGTGTTAAGTCTGAGTGAATTACACTGTGGCGTTTCAGACTGTCCTTTCTTGTAGTAGAAAAGTTGCAAACTCCACAAGTAAACGCATTTTTTTCTTGAGATTGCAGTGAAAAATAATCACTAACATTAATTTGTCCTAATTGAAAGAAAAAAATAAGCATCAATAACCTTTTTTTAACATTCTCAAATACAACAATCACTAAACATATCAAAAAGTTTCTATAAGTTTTCTTAAATTACTTAAAAGTTATCAATATTAACAATCAATATTCTTTCTGAAAAACATTAATGTCTGTTTTTAGATAATATAAATCTCTGCAGACTACAGAAAAATATAAAATTGACTAACCTAAGAAATATTTTTATTTTATGTTTTATCTAGGAAATAATTAAATGCAAACATAAACATACAATAAAAATGAAGCCTATATTAAAAATAATTAATTTACAACTAAAAAACATTTTAAAAATTAGAAAATATGCCTTTTATTAAACATATAAAAACAGATTCTCAACAATGAAATCAAATATATTTATCCACAATAATAAAATAATATAAACCTTATTGCCACAATCCTATTCTAAACTTTAAATTTTTTTTTCTATAAATTCCAATTTTATCATAAAATTTAGCCTATAAGATAAAAATACAACAATGAACATGTAAAATATTTTTAAATATATGCATAAAAAAACATTTTATACACAAAAAATTCTTTTTAAAATAAAATATGTTTTAACAAATTATTCAAAAAGATTCACATAATATTAATTAAATGTATACAAATTATCCCTCTTGCAACACATATGATGTTTAATAAAAGAATATCAGGAAAATCAGATGAATAAAAAGAGTATGTAAAAATACAAGTATTAATTCCTATTATTAAAGAGCATATCTATTTTTTAATCCTTTTACTTTTCTTCAAAGCCAACCAATAAAATTAGCAAACAGCCTGACAAAGGAAATACAGAAATACCCATACAGATATACATACTAACAATGTACAAAAATAATAATTAAAAAGTACATAAACATAATAATATATAAAAACAGCAAAAAAAATAATGCAACAAAATATATCTCCATTTAATTAAAAAGAAGAAAAACTTCCTGGAAATAGAAATAGCTTTATTTTCAGTTTTATACTATTAAATAATCCCCCCCCCTTCCCAATTGTAAATTTTAAAAAATGCAGCATTTAGCTAAAAAGCTACTGTTAGTAATTTGAAATTGTTAACTAGTCTAATAAAAAAATATTATTCTTCAAATTTTTCTGTGGAATTATTATCCTTCAGTTTATTCTGGCTGGTCAAAATAATCAATTTGTGATTTTTATATATTTAAACATGTCCCCAAAAATATAAAAATACATTAGGAAAAAAATGTCAGGTGGTATTATTTCATCCTACTTTTAAATATGAAAATCATTATTCATCGCTGTATTTAAAATAAAACAAATACGAATTATTTTTTAAATAATAAATATTCTTATATAATGAACTTAATAATAAAATTATGCCCCAATATTACAAAATTTTTAAATATGAAATATTATTTAACCTGTTGCTGATAGGGAATTTAAACATATAATTCGATAAGTGTTCCGTGAATTAAGTTTATTTTCCTAAACAATTAGATCTACACTTTAACTTACTAATTGTTCCATTAGTTTAATATTTTATATAATAAATGTATATTTATTTAGGTCACCAAACAAGAATAGAAATAAGTTGCTTAAGATTAATATTTGACTAGTATTCATTGTGATTTTAGCAGTTTTAAATCTTATAAAAGTATTTTAATTTTATAAGTTTTCCTTTCAAATAGATTCCCATGCATCTTGTTACATAAGCAGAGAAAATCAAACTTGTCCAACACAAATAAGCAGCAAATATTTATGTTGATCATCATGTTTTTATGTATGATCATCATCACTTTTGGTATATATATATATATATATATATATATATATATTAGTTCTAAAGAATCTTATTTCAAAAAAGTGAATCCTCTACAAGAATAAAAGTAAACACTATTTTCCAAATTTTGCACACAGAATATGATAATTTTAATTTAGTATTTAGAAAAAAAGAAAAAAAAAAAAGATTTGTAAGTTTTTGATTTTTAAAAAAGTACTCAGACTTGCCAGGTCATTCCAAATTTTCGATTCCTGTATCGACATTTAACTACAGCAGTTATGGTAAAAAAAAGTTCATATTTCAAAAAAATAAATAATTTTTTTTTAAATCTCTTCAAACAAAAACTTTGTTTCATCTTTCACTATACAAAGCCTCTATTCATCCTTTAACAATCAATACAAATGAATTCATCTGTCATATAATGATAAAAAAATATATTACCACTTTCAACTATTTGAATATTTTGGAAAAATAATAAATCATTTTGAATGTAGAATTTTTTTAAAAAATTTTGTTTATTCATTACATTTTTTTCCAATATTAATCAAATCAAGTATTTTACATTAAATATTTCAAACATCTTGAAAATGAAATTCAGAAATTCTTATTTCTTTAGCCAAAGTAAATGTTACATCACAAAACTAGCATTCTCCAAGAAAATGTGTACATGAACTTGTACACATGTGCACTGGTATATATTGATGACTGTGAAAGTAATTGAAAAAGTAAAATGTTGAGCCAAAATTTATCTTTAATGAAAAACTGCAGTTTGATTAATGGAAAAAAGCAACCAAAAGCATCCATAAAATCAATTCATATTAGTGCAAATATGATTGTCCAGTTCTTGCTCCGATTCAAAAAATTGTGAGCATGTAAAACAATCTACAAATTCTTTCATCTTATGTAATCTGGAATGATATTTTACAGAACTCCTTTGAGTAAATCGTTTTTGACAAATTGGACAAGAATAGGGGCGGGCACCAGTATGAACTACGCTATGACGACGGACATCAGATTTTCTAACAGTCCGATAGGTGCACTTGGGGCAAGAAAAAATTGTCACTCCGTCTTTTGTTTTAAGAGGAACATAATCTGATGAGCCAATATCTGAAGTGAAAAAAAAAATTGCTTAAAATTAGTCATTCACAAAATAATACATAGCAAAAAAAAACATTAATAACTTATTTTATACAGTAGAAACCTCATCCACAGAATCACAAATACATTAAAAAAACACATATGCACATAATAAAACTGCAGATTTAAATAGAAATATTAAATTTTTGAAGCAAAAACAGAATACTGAAATTTTAAAAGAACTATTTTTTTATTTTACTTATTTTATCAACTAACTCTGCTCTCCAACTTATTCAACATTTACCCTTTTTTTCACCCTTTGCACTTTAGTTCATAGGGGCTCGTCTGAAAACTTGGAGGGAAAAAAAATTGAATAAACAGCCCAAATTTCAAAATGGGCTGGAACCAAATCAGAACTGCATTATATTAATTTTGAAATGGATTATTATAAAAGATTTTTTGTCCTTGCCCTATTATTCTTTCAAAAATATGTCAGCCAAATAAGATTTTAAAAAAAAAAAAGTTGAATCATTATAAAGATTTTAAAAAAGTATTTGTCTTCCTCTGCTTGCCACTTTTTTAAGTGGTTTATTTTATTACTTTGAACTTTTATGAACATATGATATAAAGACCAGTTTTTAAGGAAATGGCATAAAAACAGCACTGACACATAATGGGAAAATACAAAAGAATAATTAATACATAAATGATAAATTCAATTTATTTACACCTCTAAAATAATTTTTTCTGAAATTTGAAAGCTACAGTTTTAATTATCTTAGTATGATTTTCCTTTATGTCAAACCTCTTCATTTAAATAATTGACCGAGTAATTCATTAATTCAGTCTTTAAATTATAGAAATTCTTTTTCTGAGGATAAATATATGACAACGCAGCCAATTAAAACAATTCCCTCTATAATTACTGTTTACAGCAAACAAGGACACTGTATTTCTTGATAAACATTCATGATTTGTTACCATCTAAAAACAAATTTTGAAATTCACTACTTTATTTTTTTAATCAAAATACTTAAAAGCAATATCTAATACATTTGCTCGTAATTATAGAGGGAATAAGGATGTAATTTTCATTCAACATCTCAATACTTCTAAAACATCATATTGTAGCAATTCAGTTGCAAGGTAAAGAACTGAAATCAAAGAATTGAAACAACTTATTACATGACAGGACAACAGCAAAAATCATGCATAAAATCAAATCATATATTAATGCAGATATGATTGTCCAATTCCAGTTGTGATTTAAAAACATTTGAACATATATAACAGGCATGATACTTTTTTTTCGCATGCAGTCTAGAATGATATTTTAATGAACCTCTTTGAGTGAATGTTTTGTGACAATCAGGGCAAGGGTAAGGGCGGGCGCCAGTGTGAACAACACTATGACGATTCAGATTAGATTTCCGAGAAGTTCGGTAGGTGCACTGGAGGCAAGAAAATATTGTTGCTCCTTTTGTTTTACGATCAACATAATCTGATGAGCCAAAATCTGAAGTGAGAAAATTGTGCTTAAAATTAGCCATTCAAAACATAATACACAGAAAAAAATATTAATCTTTTTTTTTATACAGAAGAAAACTCATCCACAAAATCACAAGTACATAAAAATGCACACAATAAAACTGCAGATTTAAATTGAAACATTAAAATTTTTTAAAAGGAAACAGCATTGAAATTCTACAACACTGCATTTTGTATTTTATTTATCATACAACTCTACTCTCCTATTTACTAGCCATCAATTCAACATTCACATTTTTTTTTTTTTTCGTCCTTGTATTTGTTTTTTCTTGTTCTTAAGCTTATTCAGTTCTTGGGATTGTTCAGAAAACTAGGAAAAAATTTAATGAACCTTCCACATTAATCTGAATTTCCATTTGCACTTAAACATCAAATTTATATTACACAGTTTTTAGTTATGCATAGCTTTTGCATTTTTAAATAAATAAATAAGATTTTTTTTTATTCCCTTTCTCTATTATTATTCTTTAAAAAATGTGTCAGTATAATTAAAAACAGAAATTGAGTCATTATACAAATAAAAAGAAAAATAGGTCTTCCTCTGCTTGCCATTTAAATTTTTAAATTGGTTTATTTTATAGCTCTGAAATTTATTATACATATATAGCATATAAAGACCAATTATAGTTAAATAATGCAAATTTTTGTTTTTGAAATGAGTTATATAAGAGGATTTCCAACTTGTCTTATGTTTGAACTTTTTGTCACAGTATATCACAAATAATGGTGTTAAATCTGCATGAGTCACACAATGGCATATCAAACTGTTTTTTCATGCAACAGAAAAGTTGCAATTATTACAAGTAAGCATTTATT
Source organism: Argiope trifasciata (assembly GCA_026543055.1). Classification (NCBI taxonomy): domain Eukaryota; kingdom Metazoa; phylum Arthropoda; class Arachnida; order Araneae; family Araneidae; genus Argiope; species Argiope trifasciata. The sequence goes on from JAPMOQ010060853.1 coordinate 16,843, forward strand.
TTCCTTGTGATGTCAGAGAAAAATAATCTCTAACTGTAATTTTTCCTCATTAAAAGAACAATAACCCCAATAACCTTTCTAATTTAAATACAATTAATATAACAATAGCTAAACAAAATCTGCAGTAAATTTCTTTAAAAATTATTTCAATTTTAAGAGTTAATATTCTTTCTGAAAAACATTATTAATTAGTGTTTGAAATAATTTATCCTTTAAAAATAAAAGATAAAACTTCTATAACATTACATAGATTTTTTTATAAAGCTATGGTTTTACAGCTTTATTTGACATTTCAACTTTATAAGGAAAGGAATGAAGTTTTATGAGTCAAATTTAACTTACAAATAAGATATATTTTAAAAAACCCTTTTTATTCATTTTTTTTAAAAAATCTGACGTAAGTGGTAATCTACAAATAAACTTTTTAGCAAACTAACAGTTTTGATTTTATCTAGAATACAGTTGTTTCTCACTTTTACAAATCATGTATTTATATATAATAAAATATAAAATGTATTAAAAACTTATGGTTAGCATTAAATATTCATAAAAATAAATAATGGACAAAAATACAAAGTGAAACATATTTTATATA
>JAPMOQ010060853.1:17537-49321 GCA_026543055.1 Argiope trifasciata
TATATATATATATATATATATATATATATATATATATATATATAAAAGATCGGAAGATAGCAAATTTTTTTTAAATGTCATCTACTGCAGGGTAAGTTTCATTTTAAAAATATCAAATAGAATAAAAATAAGCTGAAAAGCTGTTTATTTATCATAAATCTTTGTCAAATGCAAATGCTACCATGGGCTACATAAACTAAACCTAAGTTCATACAAAAAAATAATAACTTTTTACAGAAATATAGATTCATTCAAAAGTGGTACAAAAAAGAGCAAAGGTAATGGTTAAGTTAATGCCACCTTGAAAAACTCGACAAATTCTCTTTTCTGGAATTTTTCCTATTTCAAGGAATATTTTGTCTGTAAGTGATTATTTTCAATGCAGACAAAAGATGAATTTCAGCAATCATGGATGCAAAAAGAAATGCATTTTCTTTCATACATGAAAATAATTTCCCAAGTAGATACTTTCAATAAGGAAATAATGTTACATGCAAATTTTCAAATGCTTTTATATTTGACTCACAAATATTTAAAAATTCAAACAAAATTTTACAAACATTCAATGAATTTGTGCGCTCAAATCTGAATAGTATTAGATCTTGATTAATTTATTTAGATACCGATACTGTTATCAAAATAATATATAATTAGAAATTATCCTTTTTTTCCCTTAAAAAAAATATCACTAAAATTCAGACATTGAAGAATATGTGTTCATTATTGATGTTACATATCGATATCAATTTTAAAACCAACAAATAAATTTTTATAAAACTTTTGCATGAACATCCATACAAACAAAATACTAAAATAAAAAGTATCAAAAACACAAATGAAAATCCTAAATTAAAATATTAAATAAATACAGATCAGGTTATGAAACCATGGCAATGATTAAAATCCTTGTTTTTGACACATATGTGAATTTAAGTTTCATTTTTGAATGAAAGTTTTATTACACATTTGACAAACAAATGGACGTACACCAGTGTGAATTCTAAAATGAATCTTTAAATTATGCTTCAAATTGAAATGTCTTGAACAAATAGGACAAATATATGATGGATTTTCACAATGCACAGCCCTACAATGCCTAACTAAAGTGCCTTTACGAGGAGTTGAATAACTGCAGCTTGCACAAGAATAAATTCCTAATTCATTACAAATCAAATCTTCAAATAAAGTGTTTTTCAGTATATCTGCAAATACAGAAATGTGAAATCAATTTTATTATTTTGATTTGAAAAAATCAAGTAAGTTCAAAATAAAATAACCCATGGAATCAGCACAAAGATAAAATAAAATCATATTTTTCACAAACACTGAAAAACTGTATAAAACCAAAACTAACAATTAAAAAAAACATAGTAATAATTAGAAGGTAATAACATTTTCTTTCCATCACAATTATAGTCACAGTATGCATTCAGCCATAGAAACAATTATACTTTTAACAAGACCTCTGCTAGAAGATACACATATATATGAGAGTGAATTGGCATGATAGTGAAGAAACCGATTATAAGAAAAATATTACACTATCCCCATATATACCAAAATCTTAAAGGAAAAAGAGATTTTTTTTTAAATATAACCAGCATCAAAATCTCTAACTACATATATATATCTTTTCTCTAAATAAATATAAGTATGTAATATTTAAAAAAATAAAAAAAAAACTCGTCAAAACAGAAAGTTATCAAAAGAGCAAAGGGGGAAAAAACTCAACAGTATTATAAAAAATATGAATAAAAAATATTTCTTACGAATTTATATGAAGAACCAATATTCGAGAGAACAAATTAAAGCAAACAAATATTGATACTGAATACTATACTGACTTTCTATATAATTTGTTTTCTGCTTACTTTTGACTGTCATTTTTGCAGTTATTCAATAGAAATATGATATTTCTGAATGTAAACTCAATACCTTATTATTAAATCCTTAACACAATATTCACACTATTTTAATTCATAAAAAAAGCTATTTCTTTAACACAACTATAATAAATATAATTATTTCATATTGAATAAAATCTTATTCAATTAAAAAAATAATATTGGCACTTTTTAATTTGAAATATAATCCGATATGCAAGCTCTAACAGCCATAAAATAAATCCAAAGATTTTTCAAACTGAATTATGTTTTACTAAAAAAATATTTAATTTTTTAACATGTCTATCGAGATTTTTTTAAATTGTGATTTCACAATAATGACCACATTTCAACAAATTTTAAAGAAACATTTTTATTATAGACATAAATAATAATTCACAAATATTTGGATAACAACATTTAAGAGAAAATAGCAATGAGCAAAAACATAATTTATGTATAAGAAATATCATTTTAACCATTATATATACAGTATATATAGCACTATAATATAACAGATCTCTAAGAATGCATATAAAATTCCAATTTTACTTTTTTATTTTGAGTGAGCTGCAGTGTATATCATACATGACTGCACCAAAATTTTATACAGATAAGACAATCTTATTATAATAAGCTATAACAACTGTATTTATACTGGTATAGATGAAATACACTGATGAAACTTAAACTAAATTACAACTACAATTCAAGATGAGTCAATGAATGATTATGTTATGACCACCTATCAATTATATTTTATCTAGTGAAATTTCCTTCTTCACCAGATATTAAATACAGTAAGAGTCAATAAGTTTCTGGTTATCAAAACACACTAAATTTCTATCAATAAAACTGCAACAATAATTCAATAAACAAGTACTTGTTATAATATAACTTCTGAATTTGTAAACAGCATACATAATTTTTTTTAAATTAAAAAATAACCATTTATAGGAGGATAGTTGAAAGAACATTAGTATTCGTTATCTATGGCAAATTGAATCCTACCCAGAATTGTATAGAAAATATTAAACAAAACTTCCCCTAACTGCCTAGTTATATAAATGCCAGCTAAACTGTATACAGTAAGAATAAAGATAATTAAATTTAGTGTAACTTGATATCTCAAACATCGAGGAATAGTCATGTGGTCGCAGAAATTAAAAATAATTATTTGGAACAATAATATTATTTAAAGGGATAGAAACTGCAAAAGAATTTTTAAACTAACACATAGTTATTTAAAATGATTATACATTATACATCATATACATTATACATTAAAAAATTATACATCATAATTTGCTATTTCAAATAACTAAAATTAATGTGGCCAAAGGAAAATCCCCATCCACAAATTCTGCAGATACAAGGATGATTTTCTGACTGATATAACATACAGTACACAATTTTATAATAGAAATGAAAGATACTTCTAATATTCACACTTATTTTTTAACAATGCAGAGAAATGGAAATATCACATATAATGAAACCAAAGGGAATACTTTTTTAAATAAATAATTCCAACTTATATGAGTAAAAACAAAAACATCACATTCCTAATAACAAATTTTTTTACTTTCATTGAAATTTACGACTTTGTCATCAGATTTCCAAAAATCAGATAATAAATAATTATATTTGTGAATTGTGAGGTGAGGTATAAAGTTGCATATGGACAAATTATATTTTACACCTATACATTATATTTTAATAAGGAACACTGTATTATATTGAGCAATAGAATTTAGAGTAAAGAATTACATTCAAATTAGCATCAAAATATGAAATAATTTTTTTGACATGTAAGATTTTAACACATAAAACAGAAAAAGGGGGGAGTTGATTCATAAAAATTTAAACAATAAATGTTAAAAGTACTTCAAAACAGAATTACTGAAATATAACTGGAATTAAAAACCAAAAACAAGGAATAAAGTTATAGTATTTATGAAAATAACTGCAAGTTAAGATATAATAAATTGTAGAAATGATGGTTTAACATGCTTTTTTTTTGCAATAAAATAATTTATTTTACTAAAGCCGCATAAAAAAAATAGCATATGCACAAAAGAATATCCCAATATAAAGATATATATATATATAGTTATCTTTCAACTTAGTAACACAAAATTTAATAAAAATTACTTTGCAGTGAAGGAATATCTCTTAAATGGATTCTATAATGAGCCTTAAGAGAGCACTTTTGATTAAAAGATTTATGACATATACTACACTGAAATGGTTTTTCACCAGTATGAATTAAATTATGCCGTTGAAGATGGTCTTTTCGTGGAGTTATATAATCACACTTCAGACAAGAATAAACCTGTCTTAAATTGAATAAGTCCTCAGACTTCGACTGGAGCAAAACTTTCATACCTATGATGAAAACAATAATTTTACAAATTTATCGGGAAAAGAATTTTTTTTTAAAAAATATACATAAAGATTCATATTTATGATTATATACATATTATTTATATATGAAAACATGAAAATGCTTATTCAGATTCCTTTTTTTAGCCCTTTCATAAGCAATCATTAATTTTTAAATACTTCGAATACACTGTGTTAATTAATATGCCTTTTTAGAATATTATCTTTCTCCGAACATCAGCGGTATATCAAAGCATTTTGCAATCCAATACTGATTTTATAGAAAGGAAGTTGGTGAACTTGAACTTAAGGTTCCCAATTTCTAAACATGGCAATGCAATTATAGAAAAGTAGCTTAACAATAACATTACAAAACAAGATGTTCTGTGTTTTGTTAAATTACATAATGCATAACAACTATTGAAGCTTAGTTAGCATATGAAGTAAAAAGAATGAAAAGAATAAATTTTACATGTTTTTTTTTTGTTTTTTTTTCCCCCCCTTAGAGCTTCAAAAGGTAATTCAATGCATAAATATTTGCTGAGTAAGAGGACTTGTTTATTGCTCCAAAAAATTAATATGATTTTTTTTTATTTGCATTTTCCCAGAAAATTAATCTTCTAATTTTTTACCTCTCTTAAGTATTTTTACCAGCCAAAACTTAAGAAGGTAATTAAATACAACAACAAAATGATGCAATGCCTTAAATAGTGCACAAGAGGAGATATTGGAGAACTAAGGGTTAATAATTAACAATTTATTTTCACAATCCAAGAAATTTTATTTTAATCAACATGCTAAAGATTTATTTCAGATAATTTTTTAGCAATTTAGAGAATATTATATATGTAATTATATCTCTAAACTAATTTAAATTCAAGTTAATTTATTTTAAATCAACCCTTGTTATTTTATTTGAAAATTTTCTCATTTCCTTACCCAAACCTCACCTTTTTTTATTTAAAAGTTCTAACATGTGCACAAAAAGTTATCATTTTTGGTTCTCACATGACAAATGAAGAGATAAAAATTTCTAATGCCTGTGTATTCCTTTTCATGATTACTTTTCCAAAATTGACATGTGTCAAAGAAATCCCTATCAGATTTCTTAACAAAATCCCCTAAGGGGAAAACCTCTCCCACTTTCTTATTGTTCTATGATGTAGACACTTATTTTCCTGCTATTTCTAGTATGCAAATTATGCCTTTCATGAAAAAATTGAACAAATTATCTCTCGTTTGGCTACCCATTTGAAAAATAATGCTGCATATATAAATAATTTGTAAATAAATTGTAAAAATAGAAATAAAATGCAAAATAGAGAGTGGATTCGATGAACAATACATTAATCACTTCCTTGCACCTCAATTTTTCACCTTTCTACCGCCATAATATCATAAAGCGAAAAAGCATAATCTTTATTTGATTGTTAGATACTGCTTGTGGAAGATGCTATAATTTCTTCTGCAGGTAACTTTAATTTCATCTCTTAATGAATGATTAATATATCGATCACCCTACTTTTCTCTGCCTTATATTTTATTTCCATTTTTACAATTGATTTGCAAATTTATTTTCAGTGCTCCTTGAATCAGCCTTTTTTGTGCATTCATTTCACATTTGCTTACCTCTCATCCCTTTCTCATATATTACAGACAGTTTGTCTTTTCTTAGACTTACTTTCAACTTTCACAACTTATTTTTATTTTTTATGCATTAGTTCTTATTTATATGGCAGTTATTAAGTATATTAAAAAGTATGTTTATTTTTGACATGAATATCACTAAAAAAACAGCTAAATAGAATTTTAAAAATTCATCTGTCATTATAAGTACATGCTTTCCTTACTTAAAAACAAATATTAAGATCAATTACAAGGAAATAATAAACAAATAAGCTTCACAGTATTTAGTAGGAAAAAGTGTAGGGAAAAAATTCTTTAGTACATTGGCTTTCATTAAAACATAAAAAGTTGGTGTTGTTTAATGCTGATCATAATAATTCGAAGAAAACATGCATTAGACCTAATAGTTTGTGATTTAAATAATCTGTATGTCTTAGCCTATTGAGAAATCAACTGTGAGACATAGAATACTATTGAAATATAAAATGTAAACATTATTAAAAAATGTACAATGTAAGAAGCATATTCAATGAAAAATGAGAATCATGCTTTGTATCAAAATATTATTATATCGTATCAATAAAAAAAAAACCCTACAAATGTAAACAACAATTACCAAAAGAAAGCATTTATATCTAAATAAAAAGACTGATTAAGCAATAATTTATTATTTGATAAAAAATAAAAATAAAGAAAGAAGTAACACAAAAAGAACATAGTGAAAAAGTAAGGGAATTATTAAATACTTGGAACAAATAACAAGCGATTGCCCATTCACTTGTTTTCCTTTTTCAGATGACTGTTATAATGGTACTTCAGGCTTGTTTGGTGTTTGAATTTTTTGTCACATACAGAACAATTATATGGCATCAAATCTGTATGAATTACACTGTGACGTTTTAAGCTACCCTTTCTAACAGTAGAATAGTTACAAAGTTCGCAAGCAAATACTTTTTCTGCTTGAGATTCCATAGAAAAATAATCAGATAATGTGACTGTTCCTATGTGAAAGAAAAAAATATATTAATCAAATTTTGAATTAATATTCTTAGTTAAAATTAACAAATACATCACATAACAAGAAACAAAGAGCCTCAGTGCATTTTTTATTACAAATAAATCTAAAGCAATCAACCACATTTTCTTTAATATTTCAATATTAAAAAAAAAGGCCAAAAGCAAACTAAAATATTTTCAGTGTAAATCTTGAACCAAGCTATATTTTTACAGTTTTGCATCAAACAGTATTTTAAAACTATATCAATATATTTAAAAAAACACTTAAAATACTTTTTTTTTTCAAAAGTATAAAAACAAACATTTCTTTAACAAATAAAATCATTGTTAATAATGAAATCAAAGAATACAGTGATACATATAAACAATAACACAGTGAAACATAGCATAAAATTTAAGCCATAAAAAAAATGATACATTTCAACAATTCAAATTTACAAAAATTGGATTTTAAAAAATCAATATAGTAAGGGAAAAAATACTTTTAAATTAAAAGTGACACAAAAAAAAATCTACCACTTTAGAGAAAAAAAGATTGGCAGTAAGTGCTTTTAATAATTATTTCATATTTTAAAAATCCAATGTTGACTACTGACTGATTTGAAACATAAGAAAATATCAATAATACAAATATTAATGAAGCTAATTAGCTTTCAAGCTAATGAAAAAGGAACAATGGGCCTAAAATTAGATCACATTTTTGTACAAATATGATTATCCAAAAGATGTGGAGATTTAAAAACTTTTGAGCATGTATAACAAACTGGAAGTTCTTTCATCTTATGCAATCTTGAATGATATTTTAAAGAACTACTTCGAGTGAATCGTTTATCACAAATTGGACAGGAATACGGGCGCGCACCAGTGTGAACTACAGAATGACGCTCAGCATCAGATTTTCTAAAAGTTTGGTAGGTGCACTGGAGGCAAGAATAAATTTTCATGCCATCTTTAGTTCTATTTATTGTGTAATATGACAGACCCATATCTGAAATAAAGAGAACATGTTTTAAATTAGTCTTTTATAAAGCAAAGAAAGTGTTTAACACATGGATAACATTGATTATATTTATAAAGAACAGAAAAATCATAAATATATAAACAGTTTTTTTATAAAATAAAAACTAATAGATTAAGATGAAATTTTTAATTGCCCTTGAAAATGTCTGTCAGCAAAATACTTCTTTATATTTCATTCAATTTTCCCCTTAGTCGGCCTTTTTTTCTCTTCACAAAATTTAATTTAATTTGTAGGAATAATTAACTAGATCAAATAGAGTATAACAGCTCAGAAAAGTTTAAGATAACAAACATTTGACCCAGATATGTTTTAAATTGCAACAACATATATTTTATTATTCTATATCTTACTTATGAACACAAAATTATTCAGATCATATAATCCTGTCATTTGTAAAAACATAACATAAAAATAAGATTCTTAAGAGTTGTCTTTCTCGCACAGATTATAGGTACTGTACCATTATGCAACACATAGATTATAATTACTGTACCATTATACAATATACAGATTATAGTTATCATAAATTGGACCAATACTGAAAATAAATATCAAAAATTACAAAAAAATATATTTTTCTATTCTCCATTAAAATTTTTCTTAAATGCATCACTTCTTGAGCTATTATATGTGTATATGTAATAAATTTAACTTATTTTAATTCTTGAAAACAAATTATTTTCCATTGATTAGGATTCAAACTTCACTTCTGTTTCTTTCTAGTTACCATGTTTCCCAAAATATAATTTCAGTAAATGGTACAACTTTGATATACACCCCCAAAAATTACGCGCCAAATCTGGCACACCTTACAGACTTTTTAGGTAGGATTAATTATTTGTGTTTCGTGAGAATCCATCTTGGCAAGAAAAAAAAAGGCGCCAAAAGCATGGCATTTTGCTTGGTGAGAAAAAAAAGTCGCCAAATTTCCAATTTGGGGGTGTATATCAAAGTAGTTCCCAGTAAATTTATCTAGTACTGAGTTTCAATATCATATAAAAGGCATATAGTAAAGCATATAATTGCACAGCTAAATTTCAGTTAAACTCCTTTCAGAATATAAATAACATATTAATGCTTTTACTCCAATTCTTTTTCCATCAATATGGCAAACTTACTGGTAGCGTTCTAGGATATATTTTAAGCAAAGAATTGAAGAAAGCTGCTAAAAATGATCTTTATTCATGTCAGAGAAGAAGGATATCATTTAATCACTCCTCTCTTTCTCATTTAAAAATACGTTTTTTCTAAATTATGCACCTTTTTATTTTGCCTGATTCCACATCCTAATTCTACCCTATTGTCCATTTTTAAACATTCAAAGCATCTTTGATCAAAAATTAGAAAATCTGATGATTTAAATTATATAAGTAAATATATTTAGCATGATAATTTCTCTTTTTAAAAATGTACATGGAAGTATATAAAACAAATTATATCTGCATTTATCTAATATAATTAAATGGAAAATTTACATCAAATTTAGAAGCAAAAATAACTTTCAAAAAATAACACAATATACATTTATACCACTAAAAAAAGAATATTAGATACAATCAACAAAGAATACGAATTATAGTATTAAGGTCATAATAATAGCAATCTTTATTTCAATAGTTTTGAGGTACAACTTTGATATACACCCCCAAAAATTAAGCATCAAATCTGGCACTCCCTACGGACTTTTTAGGGTTGCTTTTTAGGTAGGATTAATTATTTGTGTTTCCTGAGAATCTATCTTGGCGAGAAAAAAAGGCGCCAAAAGCAGGTATTTTGCTTGGCAAGAAAAAAAAGTCGCCAAATTTCCAATTTGGGGGTGTATATCAAAGTAGTTCCAGTTTTGACTTATCATAAATATGAAAAAAACCCACAGAAAATGATTATTAAAGGATTATAAATAAATAAATATAAATATCAATAAAATATATTTTCTTTTCACAAATTTCTTTAAATTTATAAATAAATTCACTACATGAATGATTGCACAATGAATATAAATGAAGGAAGATATAAAAAATAAACAATGAGTAAATATACAAATTAATGGAGTGTAGTACAATCATTAAAATACATCACCTTACAAAAAAAATTACATATCAAAAAACATGCATACAACTCACATACAAAAAATTATAATGTGGATATCGAAATTCCTTTGCATTAGATACATGAAGCATAAGCAAAGTCTGAAAGATTAAATACTAAAAGAGAATTTAAAGACAATTTTTTATACAATTCATGAATAAGTTTTGAAATATGCAACTTTATATTTGTTTAAGACAATAACAGAAATTCATTTCTTCTTCTTAGTGAAATCTGAAATATCAGTTTTAAAATGTTGTAATCTTTCTCAAGAAGTTATTTAGGGAGGGAGGGGCAGTTAGAAGCACATTTTTGAGGGAAAAGCAAATAAGTATTCTTATGAGTAAAGGACTCATTAAACAACAATGAAAACTCTTTTTTTTTTCCTCTGTATAATAAATAATTAGTTGCAAAAGGGCAGATTAGAGTAACCAAATAAATACTTGGCCTTGCTAATAACTATTCCAGAATTTCACTAAAACATTAAGCAAAAATATGAGGCATAAAAGTATAAACAGATATTTTATATTTTGCAAAGTATTTCGTAAAAATGTCCAAATTTTATAAGAAAGGAAGGAAAGATGGAGGTTTCTTTCCGGTTAGTTTTTTGCTCCTGAACGATTTCTTAGCTTTTGCCGGGTTAACAAAATCAAAATTCACAAAATTTTATAAAGTGAAGGCAGCATTATTTATTTCATAACAAACAACAATAAGAATAAGGAAAACGATATTTAAATAGAAGAAGATCACTTATTTAAAACATTTTCTTATGAATTTCATCTGAAACATATGAAAGTAAAATTTATAACAATGATAGATTATATATTAAAGTTTTTTATCCGGGTAACAAATATTCTAACTTCAAATGCAGAATTCAAAACACACTTTGCAGTTACAGTTAGATATTTTTAATAATTTGTAAATGTTTTATTGTTATTATTATTATTTTATCATCTATTATTGCTGTTTTAGCAGAAATTGTCGAGCTTCACGTCAAGTTGTGGATTTCTGTTTTCTATTTAGGAAGACAAAGTAACTAATAAGAGCAAAACTGCCAGGCTGAAGGAGAACTCCAAACAGGTTGGTTAAAATATTAATATTAGACAAATTTCCAAATAAATAAATTTTTAAATATAAAATTTCTATCAATTATGAAAAATATTAGAGCAATTGTAATTATTTTTCGGAAGTATCTGTCTGTATCTGTATTCTTTTCTATTCATAACGCTTCTCTTTGTTTAATATAACTATAATTTGTTCCAACATTGCCTTTGCGTATGATTTTTCTTTCTTTCTTGTTTAATTAAATTTAGCTTATCTTTCACATAATTTGAACTTCGGATATTTTTTTTAAGTAATGGCTATGAAATAATCATTTTATTTTAATCCTTTGTTCCAATATAATATATTTTTTTATCCTTTGTTTCAATTCGAAGTTAACTAAAAAAATCGTATGCTTAAAAGGATTTTAAATTTAAAAAAAAAATCCATTTTTCAAAAGTATTTTTTTGACAAAATAAAAACTAGAATTTTTTAATAATACTAAAACTTTTTTTAAAATCTTAGGTATATTATTCATTAATAAAAAAAATAGAGAGTTTTCTAATTCTTTTTTTTTTTTTTTTTTTTTTTTAATTTGGTCAGTAAAGTACGACCAATGATATGGAAGTTATTAAATGAAATTGATTGGTTAACTGACAGTTAAATTCTAAAAATTACCCTTATAGTGTACAGATAATGAAAATTTTCAATAATAAGTGTTTTTAGTTTAGTTATATCAGCGTTCTATTTTAAGGCAACACCAGGGCTATTTCGGGAAGGATCTCGTACTTTTGAACCGCAGTCGGATGACGAGAACGATAATTGAGCTGGCACCCCCTTTCTAAAATGCACCAACGGGAGGACATATGGCCCTGATGGATTTAAATCGAACCAAACCCGCTTACAAAACAGTTTTTCGGTGGAATCGGGTCTCGAACCTAAAACCCTCCGGTTTTGAAGACGAGTCTTTACCAGCAGACCAGTGTGTACCTCTGGATAGAGGCATTACGAGGGTTAGTAACGCCTGAAAATGATATTAATCATCCTCTTCGTTACATTTGATTCTAAAAGGTGATACAAAGATATTAACGACCTATTATTCAGCACACTATTCATTGGACGCTCCGCCAGATGACCCAAGAGAACAAACTGCATATAAGAGTTTCTTCCATATGCAGTGAAATTAAACTCTAGTAAATATGCAAAAAAAGTTCATGGGGCAACAAAGCCCTTAGTTAAGTATGTTTTTAAAATAAGGGCATCTTGTCTATATATTTAACATTTTAAAAAATATCAGTAAACACCTTAGAATCCAAATTATACAGAAGGAAGCTTTCAAATGATATTGTAAACAGTTGTGAATTGTATATATCTAAACATTTAATTTTAATATGATAATGTTTATTGGCTGGCATGGCATCTGCAAACAGAGGCATAATCTTGACAAGTTGTACAAAAACTGCATTGGATCTTGAACTACTAAATTTGATGCACAGTAATTTCTTAGTTTAGTTACGTAAGCATTACATTTTAAAGCTACTCTATTGCTCTTTCGGAAAGCACTGCGTAATTTTGAACTGTGATCAGATGACGAGGATGGCATTTCAGTTGAAGCCCTCTTTTCAAAACTTCCACACCAGGCCATGGTGACGGCATTTGACCCCGAAAGTCAAATGGTCCATTACAAAACAAGTTTTCAATGGAATCGCATCTTGAACCTGAAGTCGTTCCACCGCCCTATTGCGACGACCCCTATTCTACATGTATATGCAAATAACCATAAAGAAAGCCTTTTTCAAGATTTTCAATAAGTTTTCAACTAATAATTAATCAATTTTTTTTCTCAATTTTTATTGCATATATTGATGGACAAAAGACATTTTTTCTCTTCTTCAAAATTTAAAAAATAACTTTTCAGCGATTTCCATTACATCTCCGCACAATTTTTGTTGTTATTGTTGTTTTTTTTTTAATTTTCATGGGGGGGGGAAATGTATGTAGGTATATTTTACAATGTTTATTTTTTATGTTTTACTTAGTGGATTTATATATTTAAGCATGCTGCAACGCTGTTGAATGTATATCTTTGTATGCAAGTTATCACAGGAGAAATTTAAAGAATAAAAAAAATACAGATGAAACAAATGTTAAGCAGTGCCATTTTAAGATATTACTAACTACAGTATCGAATCGACTTTAATTCGAAGTTTCGAATCGACAATGCCACTTTAAGATATTACTGACTACAGTATCGAATCGACTTTAATTTTTTTAAATGGTTTGTTATTTTTAATATTCTGATTTTAACTCATCTCACATCTTTATAATTATAAATTTACTAGTCGCCTTTGGTGACTAGCCGATTAGCCTATCTTAATGCTCATCAATTTTTTAACAACTACATACTTTATGTAACTCCTATTTTAATAGCTTCTTCATCAAAATATTTTAAAGCTTCAAATTTCGATAGTCATATGTTTCACTAATGATATTATGAAGGCTTTTAGCCATAGCTTAATATGTATCTCATTAATTTTCTGTTAGCTTCGGTAGAATATATGCTTTAAATTATAGTGGAGATAATTAAACGGCAATTAATATAAGAAATTTTTTTACCGAAACGAAGCGGTGTGTGTGTGTTTTAATATGAGTAAACGTTATGGGCACTAAAGAATATTTTTCTTAATTTATATAAATTCTGAAGAATTTTTCAACAAAATTTTCTCAGATTAATCATGAACAGATAAATTAATTATCACTGTTTCTACACCAGTTGGGGTAACGCTACTCAGATAAGAAATTTCTATTTTCCTTTATTGTAAGTAAAAATATTTTTTGGCGGAAAAGTTAATTTTCAATTAATAATTAAAACTTATTAAAAAAAATTTTTAAAAAGGGAATCCAGGTGCACATTTCTAATTCCAATGTATACATGTACCAAATTTGGTAACTGTAGATCAAACGGTCTGGTCTTTAGAGCGCCAACTCCTTTTCTCCCCACACACATATTGGTCAGGCATCATAGAATTAAGCGCAAAATATTAGAAATACGTATGATTGCAAACAATAGCATTGAATATAATTTTAAATTTCTAAATCATCAAAGAATGGAAAGAGCGTTTTGAATCAACAGAAATAACCTTTTTGACTAATAAAAATCTATGATGTTACTTAACATAATTTTAATAGCTCTTTTTAATGGGAAATTATTTAACATTTTACATTTTGACCAATTTGGATCTGCTTCATCGTAAAAGCAAAAACATTTTAAAAATTTCTTAAGCCCTAGAACATTTTTAAAATTTATTCCATAATAATTTTCGTAGCCCCATTTAAACTCAAACATTTGCTCTTGACTTCAGGGCCATGGTGACTTGGTGGTAAGGTCTCGGCTTCTTAACCGAAGGGTTTCAGATTCGTGACCCGATTCAACCGAAGAACTGTCGTGTAAGCGGGCTTGGTGCATGCTAAATCCGTCCGGCTCAAACGTTCTCCCACTAATGTTGTGTTGTGTGGAGAGTGGAATGCCAGCTCAGGTGTCGTCCTCATCATTTGACCGCGGTTCAAAATTACAAGGTCCGTTCCAAAAAAAAAAAAAAAAAAAAAAAAAAGGAAAAGGGAAAGAATTACAGGGAGGAGCATCGGGGCTGTTAGGGCGGATGACTCAAGACATCCTGCCTAAATGCTTCAAGCAGTCTCTCCTGACCGCTTCAAAAGAACACGATTTCGCCACCCATTTGTCTAATGATTGCTTCGCCTCCTTACACTTCAACGATTTGTCTTTGAATGTTCGATTGGAACACATTCTTAATTCATAAAAATCGTTCACGGTTCGCTCATCTGTAAGGGGCCACTTCTCTAGATGCCATTACTGTCACTGTTTCAGGTCTAAGTATTAACACTATCACCTCGCACGACCAATCTAAGACAACTAGTGTCATGTGTCTGGGTAGTAATATTCCCATCTACAGTTTCTACTTTCCAAATACTGCTAATCGTAATTTTTTTGGGGATCATCCCTCGTATTTAAGATTGTTAATTTGGAAAAACTTGTCAAATGCAGATATTGTAAAATTTATCGTGACTCTAAAATTTGTGTACGCTACTCCATTAGTGGGATGGGAATCATAGTTTAAGAATTTTTGATATAAATAATGAAGGAAAGAGAATTTTATTGCTTAAGACTTGTACCTAATGAAAATTCAGTCTATTCCATTCAACTAATAGTAACAGTTAATGCAGTTATGGAAGAATGGGATTTTATTTCTCAATACGTACGTAAATGAAATTCAGTCTATTTCATCCAGCAAGTCGTGACAGCTAATAAAGACGGATTTTATATTTTTATGAGATTATTAATTTGGAAGAATTCGTCAAAATCGAATATTGTAAAAGTTATTTTGACTCTAAAATTTTTGCACGCTACCCCATTAGGGGACAGGACTCATAGTTAAGAATTTTTGTTATAAATAATGAAATAAGGATTTTTATTGCTCCAGGCTTGTATCTATTTGAATTCATTCAATTCCATTCAGCTCATCGTGATAGTTAATGGGTCAATAAAATTATGGAGGAATAAGGTTTTATTGCTCATGACGTTCCTAACAGAAATTAAATCTATTCCATTCAGCTAATCATGGTAGCTATTGGGTTAATAAAGGATTTCATATGTGTTTGGAATTGGAAGAAATTGTCAAAAGCAAATGTTGCAAAGGTTATTGTGACTTAAAAATTTGTGTATGTCATCCCATTAGGGGATGGGATTTATTGTTTAAGCACTTTTCACAGCCGACGTGGAAAAATGAGATTTTTATTGCTCAAAACTTATACGTAAATGAAATTCAATTTACTCCATTCTGCTATTCGTGACAGTTAATGGATCAATAAAGTTATGAAAGAATGGATTTTTTTTTATTTTGCTCATTACGTACATGAATGAAATTCATTCTATTTCATTGACTAATCGTGACAGCTAACGGGTTAATAAGGATGGACTTTATTTGGGATTATTAATTCGGAAGAATTTCTCAAGAGCAAATGTTGTGAAGGTTATTGTGACTTTTTAAAAACATTTTTGAAAGCAACTCTGTTAGGGGACAGGATTCATAGTTTATGGAATTTTGATAGAAATAATGAAAAAATGATATTTTCCTTTCTCAAGGCCTATACCTGATTGAAATTCAGCCTATTCCATTAAGCTAATCGTGATAATTAATGGGTCAATAAAGTTATGAAAGAATAGGATTTTATTGCTCAAGATGTACTTAATGAAATTCAGTCTATTTCATTCAGCTAATCGAGGCAGCTAATGGATTAATAAAAATGTATCTTATATGTTTTTGGGATTATTAACTTGGAAGAATTTGTACTCGATTCTGCTGAGACAAGCTCATTTGCGTTTCCACGAATCGATCGATACCAAGAAGAGGCAATGTCCTACAGGATGTTCTTTAACGGCCATTTATTCAAGACAACAGAGTAATAAACAGTCAACTGACAGGTCGAAAGTCTAGCTATTTATTTCCTGAAGACGATGAATCTTCCAGAGGGTGAAACGATGGGAAATCAGTTTCTTAGAATTCCGCTGCACCTGGTGTCAAAACAAGTCCTTAAAAAGGATGTTAAAAAAAAACAGAGGGAGTGGTTATTCCAAAACTTTCTAGCATACTTTCTAAAAAAAAAAAAAAAAGGACATTGTGTTTAAACGTGTCTCCTCCCCCTCAATCGATTGAAACCAAAATTTGACACATAAAACTACAACTGCAGTCACAAAATCGTATATGAAATTTCATACGTTGATGTTATTTATATATTTTTAAGTTATCATATTCATATGTGTTTGAAAGTACAGACAGACATACGATCAATCCCTTGCAGGATTAGGCTCAAAATTTGATAAGTTTTTACTCTATAGATGTTAAATCTGTTTAACGAATATTATACTATCTTCGCTTTGTAGTTATTATGTTAATTTATATTCACACAACCGGACAAACAGACATCCTCTGAGCATATCTTGCTCAAAATTTGAGATGTTTACGAATTTCGTTAAAAGACTAAATTGAGTTCATCTTGCTCACAGCATTTTTGAGCTGCCTTTGTCACAGACAATCATGCAGATAAGCATTTTCCAAAAAAGTATTTTTTGAATCCGGGGGTCTGAAATGTGAAGATTCTTCAAAATCGCGAGTTCCGATTTTAAGATGATTAAGATATTTTCTTTAAATTTAGTTTATGAGAAAGTAAAAAACAAATAGTAAGAACAGTAATGCGCACTTAAATTTATGAATATTATTTCCAAAAACACGTCTGTCTTTTGAAAAGTGGGGGGTTTTTTTCAACGCCAGGACTCGATTAAAGAAGCCCCGAGATTCAAGCCTTGTGTGTTTTGGTTTAGTTTATGGAGTTGCAGTGTTGCATTATCTAACTGTGGAGTTTAGATTATATATGAAATTTTTTTAGCTGTATCACTCAGGCTTTCGTGCTTCCTTCCACCGAGTGTTGCAATCTTTTAAATTTTTTTTTATTTTTTTATTTTTTATTGCTGTACCTGATCGTGACAACAACAGAATGCTAGATTTTCGAAACATCACACAACAAAATTAATTATATCTCTGGTCATAATTAAGATGTTAACATGATTCAAACGTCATTTTAAGCTGAAAGAAACAGATAGTTTTTTAATATCAAAAGAAAAAAAATACAGAATTAGAAATTTTTTATCCCCTACTTAAGTCAATAATTGTGTATTGAATTACTTTAAAGAGTGAAAAAGATAAATTTTGCACGAAAATGGAAGGAATTGCCATATCGGATCATCTTCTAGATAGGAAAAATATCGTAATTTCAACAATACAGTTTGTTTGCTTTTTTTTTAAAAAAAAGAAGGTGCAGATTAAAAATATTTATTTATAAAGAACGATGATAGATAGTAGATGTTTATATGATGCATAAGGGCATAAAGGAAAATTCAGAACTTTAATTTATGCATTCTGATAGTTCTGATAAAAGTGAATTTCTTGTTTACTAACAAATAATTTTAACACACTCAGGGCTCGACTTTGCTTTATTAAGGTCCAGGACAAAAACTTCTTTTGGGGTCCCTCTACTACACTACTTTAATAATGAAGAACTGAACTTTATGGAGGTATTTAAATTTTTCATCTCATTATAGATATATAACAAAAAAATTGACTAGAACCTGAGCTATTACCAGCTATAAAGTCCCCACCCCACCCCAATGGTCAGATGAAATATCGCTTTGTCCATTTTATTGATTTTCTGACAATTCTATAGGGACCGTTGTGGGCTAATGGTAAGGTTTTGACTTCGGAGTCGAGACCTTAGCCGGTGGGTTGGATGTTCGAGGCCTGATTCCACCGAAGAACCGCCGTGTAAGCGGGTTTGATGCACTCTAAATCCGTCGGGGCCAAACGTCCACTCTCTGGTGTGGCCTGGAAGTTTGGAGATGGGGGGAGGGTGCCAGCTCAAGTTCAAAGTTGCGAGGCCCGTCCCAAAATAGCTCTAGTTTTGCTTCAACACGGGACGTTAATATAACTGAACTAAAATCTGGAAATTCTTTGCCCATCATTAAAGGGGTTATAGCATATCCGAAAAGCCAAAATTTGACAAAAATGCTATCTAAATTTATAATTAGAAATTGTAAAGATTTTTTTAGCAATTTTTAAGTCCCATTTGATGTGTGATACCGGGGCAACTGACCCATATGCCCCTGTCTTAACCAGGCTCTGAACACTAGGAAAAGTTGTTTTGTGAGCAACATAGCGCAAAAAGTGAGTGTGGTGTGCAGATAAACGCAATGTACACCGACATGATTCTGGAACTATTTTTTCGAAAAGATCTTATATAAACTGCCTTTATTATTATTAAATTTTTCTTTATCTCTCATTTTTATGCAATATAATATTATTTATATTTTATTGAATCTAAATACTGATTACCTTCATAATATACAATCATTTGGTTAGTAATTTCAATGGCATGTGGATACCCTTATTATCTGTTATATTCGGAGGTTATGAATTTTGAGTTCAAGAACTCCTTGGCCCGCCCCCCCCCTGCACTGGCATGCGGCATTTTATTGTAGTAATAAGCCGTTTTCAGTTGGTTCAGGAAATTGATAGAAAATTTTTGTATACGGAAAGATAAATATGGAAATGCTGAGCTTATCCGAGCTGCTTTCAAACGTACCTCTAGGAAATGTAAACATATTTTTATGGATATGCAAAGGACAGCGGGCATTATTATCCTTGCTTGCTATTCTTCATGATTTGTAAAATTAATTGAAAAAGCAGTGAGTTTAATAACCAGGAACCCATTGCTATGTGTCTGGTAAGGAATAAACTTTCGGTTCGATGCTTGTCACGTAACAAATGAAGTTCATAATAAATGGATAAAATTAATTTTTGAAGTTTTCTCTATCCAGCTATGTATTACATGTTTCTCTATTTACTTCTGTTTATTTACAATAAATATTTTAAATCCTGCTCATTCATTGTTTAAATCCCTGTATTAGCCCTTTAGCTGCCTCATGATTCACCTGTGATTCACACTTTGTAATTTGATACTCCTCTACTAAAGTTAAGAGAGAGCAGAAAAGGGTAATCGAATTAGATTGATGATCCGGATCATGGGCAGAGAGTGTGTTAAATATTTGAGCAATAAAATATTGCAACTTATATTACAAACATATAAATGCAACTTATAAGATCATTTGTTTAAAAGAAAAAGTGTTATACAGTTGCATGTAGAGAACACACATTTGCATTTAGATACCATCATATAACTGTTTTAAAAAAAGACTAAGATTTATTTTATTTAAAGTAAGTAAAAAAATATACCATAACATCGATAAAAAAAGAAATTGGTTTGGCATTAATTTAATATATTAGTTTTATTAAAATAATTTTAAAGTAAAGTAGGCGATTTATTTTTATGTTGTTAATAAAAATAAATCGCTAATGCTACATATATTAGGGCACGGATATCTATCTAAATTAACTATTTAAACCAATGAGATTATTATCCCGAATAAGAAAAGTACACAGAAAGTAGAATATTAAATCTTCAGTACTTCTCATTAATTCCTAGATCATTCGACCTTAGAAATAATCTTTATACGAATATTGGAACTCTTTTAAACATAAGAAAAAATTCGTATCACCCCCTCCTCTCAAAAACTACAATGACAGCCATCTTCTTAAGGAATTGATACACAAAATAGGACTCCATTAAGTTAATGATTATTGAATAAATGTATGCTTATAAAACATTCTTATCTCCCTAATTCATCTGGGCGAGCGTCTTTAATGAACAAAACTCCCGCTCATGGTATTCAGACATACACACTTATTGGAAGTAAAAGAAATTTCTAAGTGACATCAAAGCATCTTTGTTGTTTGCCGCTGTCATCTGACCACGGTTCAAAATTACGAGGTCAGTCCCAAAATAGCCCTAATGTTGCTTCAAAACGGGACGTTTATATAACTGAACTAAACTAAACTTGGCGTTGCCGTAGTGTCATTTAAAGGGCATGTAGAGCCTTCCAATATTCACATAATGGATTGAGGAAATCAAAATTTATTCAAAAAGGACTAAATCTTAAGTTCTGTGAGTATGCATGGTATTTGAAGAAACAAAAAGAGGGATATGATATTTCTGGTTACTTTAACCGATTTACTATAGTTCATCCTTCTCAAGCCAACAGTTTGGAATTACAAAATTAAAAGTAATCATTTTTTTTATAAGAGATACACTTTTATAACTAACTTTCAGGGTAATCTGGAATATTTAATTAAAATTCAGGAACATCCATAACATTTAATAAGATTTAGATCAACTAGTAAAATTTAATTAAACTACAAATTCAAATATTTTCATCCTGGACTAATTGTGGAAAATTTGGGACAATGACGACTAATTTAACTTCCTTGAATTACCGAAGACGTATGATAACTGAAACTCAACTTGTGAATAAATTTTTAAAATTAAATCTAGTTAATATTTTTATAAGAAGTATATATTTGTAATATTAAAAAAATCTGTGTTATTTAATTAAAATTCCTGATAAATCAGTTATCACATTTTCAAATTGTTGAAATTTTGCGCTTTTACTGTTTCATTTGACCTTTTCGATTTTTTAAATACATAAAAATTAGGAGTAACTTTTCAAAATTAAATCTTTTAAATTTTAAAAAGTTAGTTGAAGCTATATTAATTTTTTTAATAATATCTGTTTATTTATAAGTAATATTCAAGATAATCTTAAATAATCAATTCAAATATATAATCTCTATATAAACTCTACATAAATTTATGCAGAATATCTATATAAATTTACTCTATATAAATTTCTATATAAATCTATCATTAATCCGAAGCACATTGACAGTTTAAGATCAAATAAAATTTGGGAATAATCTGGCCAATTTAAAATTTTATTGAACCAAAGTGCTATAGTATTCTTGAACCAAAAGTTGGATACTATTTTTAAAAATCTAAATAATATTTTTTTGATAAAAGCGATTTATTTATAATTAATATCGAAGATAATCCGGGATAATTGATTAAAATTTTGAATAATAAGGAAAATTTATCTGATATTCCTAACACGCTCGTTTTCAAATCATGATAAATCGTTAAAATTTCAAATTGTCTTGGTTACCTTAGGTTTAACCAAAATCAGATCAATTTCACTGCCGAGACAATTCTGCTCTAAGATAATCCAGAATAATTAATTAAAATTCAGAATAATAAGAATAATTTAATTGATATTTCTAATAAGCTCATTTTTCAATCCTGGATCAATTGTTAAAATCTCAGTTTGTCTGGCCATCTTAGTTTTAACTAACATCCGAACAATTTCGCAGTTAAGACAATTACGCTCGAAGATAACCCTTAATAATTGATTAAAATTCAAAACAATAAGTAAAATTTAACTGATATTCCAAACAAGCTCGTTTTCAATCCAGTATCAATTGTTAAAATTTCAAACTGTCCTGGCTAGATTTATTCACTATCCCATCAGTTTCCCAAACAACATATTTCTTCTCGAAGATAATCCAGAATAACTGATTACAATTCAGAATAAAAAGTAAAATTTAACTGATATTTCTAACAAGTTCACTTTCAACCCAGGATCAATTGCTGAAATTGCAAACTGTCTGGGCTACTTTAGGTTTAACCAACATCCGATCAATTTCATTGCCAAGTCAATTCTGCTGTGAATCTACGAACAGCCCATCAGCACTGATATACCGCCCCCATAACTTACCTGTATTGACTTTCAGGAATGAATGGCAAGATCGAGTGCGAGAGGGCCTTAAGATTGATAAAGGAGGGGGAAAGTGACGCACCAACCCCGTGTTTACGACTGTTCCGCCAGTGGATCCGGAACTATAGATCCGGTTCCCGTAATGGTCCGCTTCCCCCCTAATGACCCTAGCCTACCGTTCGGAAACACCCCTCTGGGTCCATTACCCACTTTCTCTTTTTCCCACCTCTCGCTTCTTCTTTTTGTTTACTCCTCGGCTAGGGTGGGGCAGAAACAATATCTTCCCCGAAATTGCTGCTGCTGTCGATAGTAACCATGTGTCTGCTGAATGTATTAAAAACTTCCAACCAGGAGGAAATTTCATTTGCCGATCTTAAATTGCATTGATCCATTTTCATTAGGTAGTTATTGTTTATGAAGAAGTTAATGAAGTGGTTCCCAGCTGCCCGCGTTACTTTCCTAGAAGATACGCCCATTCGAGAGGGTAACTAACAAATTTGATTGGAATAGTGGCTCTGGAGAGGAATTTTGGCTCCCGGGGTTCTGAAATGAATGCTTGGCATTTTTTCTTGCAAAATATTTCAGATTTATCCTCCAGCCTTTGGCGATATTTTTAAAGATCTTTTCTATAGAAAATCACAGGTTACTTTTAGTCAGTACTAAAAGTCGTGTTACTACTTTTAGTCATGCTTTATATGTTGTGCTTTCGAAAAGGTTTCAACACTTTTGTAACGAAGCTATTTGTATGCAACAATATATTTATTGCAGATTGTAATCAATGTAACTTATAGGTTGATTATATGGGATTACTGAGATGCGATTTATGCATTTAGTTCGGGATTCATTTGCCATTTCATTCGAGTTAAAAAGGTTAAATTAATAAATGCAATGTAATGCACATGATTTTTTAATTATAAAGGGCGTCTCAAAATTTACGCAGGATTTGAATTTGTTACCATCCGGACGATAAAGCGTTTTCGACCGTATTAAAAAAAATCGATTTGACAACTGATCGTTTTAAGATTAGTAAAAATGGACCCTTATATGACAGAATAATATTTTAATGCGAGATTTGAATTAAATAAAGTATGTAATAATTGAGAAACGATTTCTACTTTTCATTTGAGATTTTCATTCACCATTTTATTCGAGGTAATAAGGGTTGATGAATAGATGCAATGAAATGCACAAGATCTTTTATTATAAAGGATGCCTCAAAATTTACGCAGGATTTGAATTTGTTACCGCTCGTACAGTAAAGTGTTTTCAACCCTATTTAAAAAAATCTATTTGACAGCTGATAGTTTAAGGTTTGTAAAAAGGGACCCTTATACGACAGAATAACGTGCTAACGCAAAATTTGAATTAAATAAAAAGAACAGATTTTTTATTTATTTAATTCTAACGAGAGAATATTTTTTCCTTGTGTTATACTTTAATTGAATCGTAAAGTACCGAGGATAAGGTTATGTATGGAATAATATTTATTGCAAAATGTTTCCACTGCTTTGATGGCAAGTACGCATTCTTTTGTCAAAATTTTCCCAAGAGTATTTTACATAAATGTGACTGAATTTTTTTGATGCAGCACTGAATTTCCTCCTTCAATTTAAGTGGGCTTATAGTGTTGTTGGCATAGACTTTTGACTTCAAATAACTCCCTAAAACGATATCCTTTCGTGTTAATCACATGATCTAGGGGGCTAATTTTCAGATTTTCGAACTGTGGCCGCCACACTTTCATTACTTTTGAAACAACGATGAAACAGCAACAATGAAAATGCATTGCTCTATCGAATAGAGCTCCATTTTTACTAACAATCAACTGTCAAATGGTTTTTTTCCCCAAGAATTGACAATACTTTATTGCACGAATAATGGCAAATTCAAATACTATAAGTGACAACTAATGAATTGATACCTAATATACGTGTTTTTTCCCCCTAAAAATAATGTTTGAGGAGTCTTAAATACGCAACTTAATAAGTGATTACTTCAATAATCGTTGTCAAGTCACTGATCAAGCTCACAAAGATAGACCTTTAAAAATTGTTATTTAAATATAGCATTTGTATATAATTCCAAATACATTTAAAACAAACTTAATTTGTATTTATATATAAGACTATTGTAACATCATGCAATTCAACGCTATAATTAACCGTCGAAAATCGAGTGATTCTGCAAAATAATAATGATGATAATAATAACAAACTTCAGAAAATAACAGGATATGTAGTTGGAGAGTTAGAATAGCTGCCAAAATTAAATTATTGATCGGTAGTGTAATTTACTCTTCTGGACTGTGAAAATTCCGAAGCTGTGTGAGATCATGTTTAGATAAAGGAATATTGAAAATGGTACATAAATTTGGGCACAGTTAATATTAAAAGGGAAATCAAATTTATACAAAATTAATACTTAAAACAGAAGTTAAATTTGCGCAAAATTAATAATAAAGATAAAAGTTAAATTAGGGCAATTAATATTAAGTTTAAAAGCTAAATTAATGTTAAAAATATATAAAGTTAAATCTGTATAAATTTAATATTAAAAATAAAGGTTAAATTTGTGCAAAATTAGTATTAAAAATGGAAACTAAATTTGAAATAAACATATTTATTTGATTTCAAGTGTCGAAAGCGTTTAGATTTTCAAAAATTATTTATTGACTAACAAAGCCTAGAAAATATCAATCACCCATCTTCAAATCACATTGATCAGTCTTATTAGGTGATTATTGTTGATGTAGTTTTCAATCAAATCTGTGATTCCATCAACTGGAGTAATTTTCAAGAGGATACGCCCAATCAAAAGATTAACTAACAAATTGCTTTAGAAAAATTAATACTAAAAATGAAACTTAAATTTGTGCAAAATAAACATCAAAAATAAAGGTTAAATTTGGGCAAAAATCAACATTAAAAATTAAATTTAAAATTACGTAAAATTAATATAAAAAATAAAAACTTAATTTCTGTAAAAAATAAATATTAAAAATGGAAATTTAATTTGAAATAAGCATATTTATTTGATTTTAAGTGTTCAAAGCTTTGGGTTTTTCAAAATCATTTATTGACTAACAAAATCAAGAAAATACCCATCACCCATCCTTAAATCACATTGCTGAATGTTATTAGGTGATCATTGTAGGTGATAAGATTCTCAGTCAAAACCGGGATTCCGTCAACTGGAGTAATTTCCGAGAGGATACGCCCAATCAAAAGATTAAATAGCAAATTGCATAGGATTGAAAGAATTTTAGCTTCCAAGATTGTAAAATAAATGCCAACCATTTATCTTGCACAACAATTTGAGATTGATGAAAATCATCCTTATATTTCACGCCTTGTTTAAGCAATGCTGCCAGATACCACATCAATCATCCCTCCTGTAACTAAACTATAGACTGAATGGCAGAATCTTTGAAATCCGCTCGTCAAAAGAAGCGGATAATTCTTATAAAACAAGATATTTTTGAACTGTTGACCTTAAATGGGGGTTATATGAAATGAATTGATTTAAGCCTTGCTAAGGTATTAATAGTGTCTTTCTTTCAAATTCTTTAACCTCCTGATTTTTTAAATTCTTTTTCTCTTGAAAGAGAGTGTGATAAACAAGCTAACAAAAATTAACTACAAAAAAAAAAAAGATAACCATATTTAAAAAAGAAAATAAAACTGTTAATAATAATCCTTTCTATTTATCACTTGCTATAGCCTTATTTTGTAATTTATAATGTATTATATACTAATGTGTCTGGTGTATTTCTAGAATTACAAAACTTTATATATTTTAATCCATAATCAAAGTAGTACTAACTTCGGACTTCTTACACGCAGGGGTGAGCATGCGCACGCAGGCACGCACGCGTTGAAGTTTAAATTAAGTTTATTTAACACAGGAGACAAATTATGTACAAGGGGGAGACAAAAAGGCAATGCACCAGTCTACATCGTGATACAAGCGTAAAAGAAGCAAAAAATTATCCCTTCAGTGATTTTCCTATTAATACATAGGAAAAGAAATCTTAGGTATGTTAGTGGGTATTAGGGATTTTTGTCCCTTCGCTCGGAGAGTGAGAAAATCCAATAATCATGCATTTTCTAGAGCGTATGTTAGATTTTTTTTTCTTTAAAGTGAGACTTGTATCAAGAAATAAGAGAACATACCATGACTTGGATTCAATGGTTTATAATTTCCGAATATAGTTGTTCTTGAAGGGAAAAAATGGCATTTGCAAGTTTAGTTACTTAACTTGGATGTCGGATTTTATTCTTAAAATCATTTAAGTCACAAAATTAAACGATGTTCGATTTCAATATGAGAAAAAAATAAGTAAAATAAAAGTATCGGATAGTTTGGATTTCATTTGTTTTATTCAATTCCTACTATTAGTTCACACTCACCCTATATAAATTTATATATCTGATTCAAATTTTCAATAGTTAATAAAATACTTTTCTATTCATCCACTCGAGATCAAGCACGTTTTTAAAAACTTGTAGTGTTTGACACTCGATGTTAATACAATTTTTTTAAAAATATAAATTCATACATTAAATTGAATTTATTTTTAATAATTTAAATAGAGTTTTAGCAGTTTATAATGAAATTTGAATTCAACATGCAATAGCACAATCGGTAAAATGCTAAGATTTCAATATTTTTCACGTGAAGGTGAAGTATGCGAGTTCAATGCTTGCGAAAATCAACAATTTTTTGATGCTTAATAATTTTGTTTTGATAATTATTCAATCAAAAGTAAGTAAATTAAAAGATTTCCTTGTTGACCTAAGTAGGAATTGATTTTTTTATATTACTTATTTTTACTACCATTTGTGTATATTTGTCTTTTCTTTCGTAACGATGTAGCACTCTCTTTTCCCCCCCTACACTATGATTCACTCATTACACGCCGCCCTCTGGCGAGTGCTTAGAGAGACAGTCAGTTAAGCCTCTGTTATCGTTATGTGTTGACGTGTTTTTGTCCACTCTCTGTTTGTGTCTGTGTGTAACGTAACCTTATATGTTTTAATTATAAATTAATGTTACACAAGAAGGCTTATCTTAATTAGGACCCACCAACCACCGGTCACATTGGCACCCAACGTGTTTTCACAGTCAGTTAAGCCTCTGTTATCGTTATGTGTTGACGTGTTTTTGTCCACTCTCTGTTTGCATATGTGTGTAACGTAACCTTATATGTTTTAATAATAAATTAATGTTACACAAGAAGGCTTATCTTAATTAGGATCCACCAACCACCGGTCACAACGATAGATTGACCTTTTGTCAAAAATTACAGTGGCATTAAGTCTTGAAAATTTTATCATTGATAAAATTTTTGAGTATTCTTTTATATTGGGATTATTGGAAATGTTAATTGAATTTGAATCCAAAAGAGATATACGTATAGGGAGGTGAAAATCCCCACCTGTTCGAAAATGAAGAGGATGAAAATGGAAGGTAAAATTTTTACATCCCCATATTTCTCTTACAATGATGAGTTGAATAATATTTTAATTAGGAAAATTTTGTCTTGTTAACAAACAGTTTTTGCATTTAAAATTTTTGAAATTGATTTAATATCACAGATTACAAAAGGAATATTCAGTTTTTCTCTCGAACTGTTTTTTGGCCTTTGACTGGCAATTTGGTTAACTTGGCACTTCCCCTTTGTTGGATTCGCTTCAACCCTCTTTCATCACTATTAAAATTTAATAAATTAATATTTTGTTTTATGAAATTTTTTCCACGGCCTCTCAAGTCAATTTCGCATCATTCTGTGCTTTTTTTCGCCATACTCTCGGTAAAATCTTCATCATATGTCTTAGTAGATTTAAAAAAAATCATAACGAATAAAGTCTAGGCATTAGAGCATTTTACTTTGATTTCGATCAAAACAAGAGCATTGCTATTTGTTGATTTCACCAAAGTAAAAACTGTTTTTTAATACCTATATTAGTTAATACCCACTCTATACATATTTATATATTTCGTTTAAATGTTCAATTGTTAATAAAATATTTTTTATTCATCCACTCAAGTTCAGATACGTTTTTTTTTTAATTAAAATTAATTCTGGATGTAAATACAGTTTTTTCATTCAAATATTAATTCATTAATTAAATTTAATTAATATTTAATATTTTAAATGGATTTTAGCAGTTTGCAATGAAAATTGAAATCACTAGGCAGTAGCTCAATCTGTAAAATTTTCAAGGATTTCAGTATTTTTCCCAAGAAGGTGAAGAATGCGAGTTCACATATTCCGAGGATATTTAGCAGTTTATAAATTAACAGGCATATATATAAATTTAGGAATAAATATCGTGAGTGGCGAAGTTTCCAGAAGATCACTGGAAAAAATTTCTTTTGCCACTTAATATTGTGATTCTGTCATGTGTACGCATATAATATGTATACTAATTGTAATTATATAATAAATTAACTGACATAAATTTTATTGTTGGTTTAAGTAGGAATTGACTTACTTTTTTTAAATGTTACTTGTTGTTGTTGATTTTGCATGTACAAGAACACTGTCATTTACTGATTTCACCGAAGTAAGAACATTGATATTTGTTGATTTTGCTAAGTAAGAAAATTGGCTATTTATTGATTTCATCAAAGTAGTATTTTGGTTGTTTGTTGATTTCGCCACAGCAAGAATGCTGGCTGTTTGTTGACTTCGCTAAAACAAAAATTGTAGTTGTTGGTGTAAAAGAAAAAGAAAAATATCTAAGAAACTAAATGTTTAACATAATGCAAGTGATGAGGTCAGCGACTGTATCACCTGTTATCTAAACAAATCAAAATTTCAAGCTTTTCGTAAATTAGTAATTCTGTATCCAAGTGATTGTAAGATCTTAAGTGACCAATTATGTCTCTTTTTTCTGTCTCTACAAATTTTTGAACAGACTAATCCTCATCATAAAGACTGATTTCAATGTCTCCCATGAAAAGTGGGTTGGTCGCCACATGAATTTGCATCCTGTAATGAAAGGGTATTATACTAAACATCTTTAACTATTTGAATACAGAATTATTAATTAACTATTCGAAATGAGAACTGAAATATTTAAGCTCCTTCCCTTTTTTGTATGTGTAGTATAGAAAAAGAATAGTAAGCATTAAAAAGTTCGAAATCGAGATTTTGACAAATTTTCATGTTTTAGATCTTTCTGAGTTCGAAAAAATCATTTTTGAAAATGCCAGTCAGTGACAAAGATAACCAAAAAGAACTTTGAGCTATAAAGTAGAAAACGGATTGTAACACCATGTTTACAGATGTCTGTCAAATTTTGAGTAAATTCTGTCCAGAGAATGTTCGCCAGGCTGTTCGAGCATAAGAACACAAAAAATAAGAATACTATAAATAAAAAACGAAGAATGTCAGATATATAAAATTTAGTACATCAATTTAAGATCGACATTACAGACACTTGTCAAGTTTGTGCCAAATATAATAAAGAGTTGATTATCTATTGGTCTGTTTTGTTTTTTTTCAGAAACATGTAAACGCATTGACTTAAACATATCAAACTGTGTATGGAAATCAGTGACTGAAAGTGCAGTTTTGTGTTAAATTCTTCATTTTTATTGAGAAAAAAAAACGTATCTAAAACACAAATTCAATTTTTGGATAGTATTAATCATATGCGATTTATTAAATGGGCTGGGATAACTTGGTTGGTTAGGCGTTGGATTCGAATCCCTTGGCGTGTGAATTCAAACCTACAAGTCGAAGATTCTCCGTGGTTGGAGGTGCCTGGTTCACTCAAGTTATTATTTCAAAGATTTCTCTGATTTTTTCCCATTGATTCTTTAAGATTTTTCTTACTTTTTCAGCTTTCTAATTTTTATTAATTTTTGTGTGTGCATGTTGCATTTCTACTATAGAATATATTGACATAATTACCGAAGTGCTTAAAAACGAAACTGCCTTTTTATTTATTTTCTTCTTCAAATGATCATTTTCCGATAGCCTTTTTCTAACCGTATTATTGTAAAATTCATTTTTTGATACCCCTTCTTATATATTATTTGACAATATGATTCAGGATAAAATATAGATCGATTTTCTTCTGTAAGCTAATAGAAACCTCGTATTCCCGCTGGTTTGGTGTGGAAGCTTGGACAAGGGGTGCCAGCTCAGGTGTTGTCTTCGTCATCTGATAACGATTCAATATTACTAGGTCCTTCCCAAAATGGCCTAGTGTTGCTTTAAAATGGGATGATAACTGAAGTGAACAGAAAAATCGTCTTGGGAAGGTTTAGACAATCAAGGTTCATGGTTTTCAAATACACAGATTCCTGTCTGTTTAGGAAAGAGAAATTTGGAAGTTGCATAGCTATAAATAGAGAATTTGTAGGAGTATTTGAATGGCATTTTGTTTATGAACAGTGCTGGAAACAATTTCTTCTTTTCAAATTCAGAATTAAAATGAAAAAAGAAAAAATGCAACCGAAATATGTAAATAATTTTAAAGAAGTAAATCACGCAATCGTCAGATCAAATAAAGAAAAAGAAATTATTACGATACAATTAAAAAAAAAAGAAATGAAATATCAATCTTTCAACCCTTTGCTCTTGGAAAAGTAATTCGGTGCATATTTCGCTTAATATAAGTATTTGTTTATTTCTCATAACAGTACATATAACAGTATTGAGTTGAATTTTCACAAAAATTTTATTATATCTTCTTACCACTCTTTGGGTATTTTTATCAGCCAAAATTAATACATAATTAAATAAAATGTCAAAATGATGCACCGTTTTGAATACGAAGGGTGGTCCAAAAAACTTTATAAGGCAAAGGAAAAATTGATTAACAATTGACTCAGAATATAAATGGTAGTTAAGAGATAATATGGCCGTCACTTCTCTACATAATCATCAAACTTGTTGAGGATTTATCACACAGCTGGACCAGTTTGTTAACCCATCTTGGTGATAATCATTTGGCGGGCTATTGAACCATTCTCAGCACCTTTTTGAATATCATCGTCTGATATGCACCTTGTGTTGGATAAGTGTCTCTTCAATGTCGGGAAGAAGAATATTCCCTGGGTGATAAATCGGGGTTGTATGGGGGCCACCAGACCTCCCACTTATTTTACCCATAGTAAACATTTATGCTCAACATGCACTATTTGTCGCTTATCCATCAATCCAGTCGAATGAGAGATAAAAGGCTCCAGAACCTAGGCGCTCTCAAACAACTCCCACATCATAGGCATTGACTTCCCACCTAAACATTTCCATCAATTTTTCCTGTTGAGTCAAACAAATATTTTCTGTTGTTCTCTTCAAAAGTATGGTTCCCTTTCGCCACTTGTTTTCTACTCTTCACTTCATCCCTGTCTACTTCAATATTTGTTTGTGAATGTCCGAAGGTAACACATTCTTGACCCACAGAAATCGTATCAT
>JAPMOQ010060878.1:995-27354 GCA_026543055.1 Argiope trifasciata
AGGACGCATACGAAAGAGAAACCATACGTTTGTGAGATATGCAGTAAAGAGTTTTCTCATCATTTTAATTTTAAGAGACATTTACTGACGCATACGAAGGAGAAACCATACATTTGTGAGATATGCAGTAAAGAGTTTTCTTATAGGGGGAGTCTTAAGAGACATTTCAGGACGCATACGAAGGAGAAGCCATACATTTGTGAGATATGCAATAAAGAGTTTTCTTGTAGTGGGAGTCTTAAGAGACATTTCAGGACGCATACAAAAGAGAAACCATATGTTTGTGAGATATGCAATAAAGCGTGTTCTCAACGACAAAATTTATACTCGCATTTAAGAACCCATACGAAAGAGAAACCATATGTTTGTGAAACTTGCAGCAAGTCGTTTTCTCAGAAAGTAAGTTTAAAGAATCATTTACTGAAGCATACGAAACAGAAACTGCACGTTTGAAATGTTTGTATTAAAACTTTTTCTAGTGGAAACATTTTACAGAAATATTCTCTGATGCTTGCAAAACGAAAAACTATGTGTATTATGAAGCATTTACTGCAAAATGAAATTTACAGTGCATGTTTGCGGTGTGTGTAATCAAGTGTTTTCTCGTCGAAACACTGAAAGATGCTCTATGCCGCATATTAAAAATGCTCTACAAAATGTTATAAATGTCTCCAAGATCCATTAATTGTTTCTCGGGTTTTTGTGATTCAAACATACAGACGCTTTCATTAGAATTCATTATATGCTATGTATAAATAATTAATGTATACATTGATTTAATCGTAAGAATAATTAAAATCGCAAAGTTTTTTTGCATCCTTTGGAAAATAGTTTTTTAAACTAAATATTTTAAGTACTAGAAGTGTTTTGGATGTGGAATTTTTTTCGGCCAATTTTGATTTTAAATCTAATTTTTCTATTTAATTATCATACAGAATGGTTATAATTAAATCTGATCCTATATGAACCTTTTCTACCTATCGAATGTTGATGAAACTTGGTATAACACGTTATATATATGGTGGAAAATATCTGTAAAAATATCGTGCGAGATGGAGCAACTCCTCACATTAGGCGCAAATTCAAAGAGCCTCTTCGCGCTAACTTTAACAAAAATCGTCTAATATCTTCAGAATATCTACCCTCCATATTCACCTGAATTCAACCCTTTCGATTTCTAATTGTGAGGATTACTAAAAGATCATGTTTATGTAGAGGTATCAGGACATTTCCTGAGTTGAAAGGCAGCATTACCCGTCGTGTTGCTGCAATCCTTCGAGGGGATTTCGCATTACCATTGGAAACATTATCATTCTTTTACAACTCTTCATTAAAGTCAATGGAGCAGATGCTGCGCGCATTCCGTTATTGTAAAAATTTCAATGATTGTGATAGATTTTTTGTCCAGTTTTAGCAATCATAATTCTCTTGGATGTCAAATTTTGTAATACTTTATTAATTTCGGATGCGTTTGTCTCATGACCCATACAATATATATATATATATATATATATAATATAAAGTTTCATCAAAATCCAAATGGCAAAACAGGTTTTAGAACAGTTTCAATAGGGCCACTTTACTTATAACCTACCTTTTTATATGTAAGCACAATTTTTAAAGTGAAGCTATCCCTTGTAATTTATTTGCAAGAATCATGTATCGAAAGTATTTAATATTGTGACAAAACTGCAACGTCTTTCTAGATATTTCATAATTGTACAATTTTTAAATTTTGAAAATTAGTTTTAAAGATTTTAGACGTTATATTTTTATATTTTCATTTTTTTTTTATATAAAATGCTTGCTATTTTTTTTAATTAAAAAATAACAATTTATAACTAAATTTGATTTGACACATTAGTTTATAAAGCTGACTTTTCGATAGGTAACGAATTTCTTAAAAATTCGTTTACTTTACAAATGTACCCTGTATAATAATTTTCCCTAAATTCGGCGCGAGTTTTGCTCATTCCCGGATTCACTGATCATCCGCGCTGTTGCGCATGCGCCATGATGCGTTAGTTTTGTAAAAATGGGGGTGAGGGAAACAGTGAAAGGAGGAGATGTTTAAATTTGAAAATTAAGATGAATTCGGATTGTATTCAAGCTTAGAAGGTGTATAATTGCAGATAACCTGTAATAATTTTTGAAGAAGATACTAATTCACAGTAAAATTATTTGGAGCAATTTTTATTTACTCTAAATTGTTTATTGATAATTGATAAATTAGGTTAAATAACGAATCAATAAATTAAGGGAAATAATGATTAATAAATACATGTTAAATTATAATGAGTAAATATAAATTTTTTATTTTTAATACATGCTAATTTAGTTCCTTTTGTTAAAATATTTTTGAACACTGAGATTTCTAACGGTAGATAATTCCCATTACATTTAATGGTATGTAAAAAAATAACATTTACCTGCTTTCTGTTGGTTTTTCAAATTTTTCTTTAGAATGTTTTTAGATCAACAGCTTGAATGTTTTAGAGCAACAGTTTTGACTACTTTTGAAAATTCTTAAAAATAATTAATTTATATCTGGAATTAGAACAGGAAGATAAATTTTAGATTGAAAGTGATTACATTTAGAATTAATATTTATTTTTTAGTGCCTATGGTTTAAAGATCATTATAAAAGAATTTGTTCCTTAATAAAAAACCTTAACATTTGTACTTACACAACACATTCTTTATATATTTAATATTTTTACAAATTGCCTGTTATGAGAAAATTTACAAAATAAATTGCAAATGGCATAATGTAGCTATATACAATATCAATATCAAATCGCTGAAGGATTCCAGGGATTTGACTCTCTATATTTGACTATTTGATTTGGGGTATACTGTCATAATGAAACTAAACCAGTGTGACAGATATTGGTATAATGACCAAAAATGAATTGTATGCCTAATTTCTAATGCTGATCTTTATCTGATACCACTAACTTCTCATTATATTTTTGAAAAAAAATATTATTTCATATATTGTACGGATTTCCTATATTAATCCGCCGGGTTCTTTTTACCTCGTATATAGTGGGTGTGTATGGTGTCAGAGATGATGAACACACAGAGCAATGATCAGTCCTTTAGTTGACGGACACAACACAGACGTTTATTTACAGGACGAGGACAGGACAGCACAAAGATGACAAATATTCACAACACAACTATGTACAGGAGACAACTATTTACTGCCGAGACGAACACACTGCAGATAGTAGTCCACAGGCAGAAATTCTGTAGTGACAATGTCCCCAGAGCGGCCAGACAGGATTCAGCCGGAGAGGGAATCTAAGGGATTCGCTTTACACCTCCTGGGTCTCTCCAGAACAGGCTGAACTATTCCTTTGTCTCTTCTTGCCTTTGCTGTCGACTCATTACTTCGCACAACGGGACTACTCCTTAGTTCGGGACATCTCCGTTCCCGACGACGGCACAACGGGCTACGACACACGACGCAGGCTTCGTCAGTTTATGTCACACAACAGTCCTCCGTTCAGGACTCCTCAGTTCAAGACCTCTCTCTCTTGGGTCTTCTCGATAAATTCCACAGCGCTACTTGTCTTCTTCGTTGAACACTAGATCGTTCAGCTTCTCTTCACTGCCGCACTTCGGCTTGCCTCCACTTAATTATTCTTCAGATCTCCTTTCCTTTTTCTCCGCTTCGACTTTTCTGACTCGATTCACACACACTGACTTATTTGTAAAGTGTTTTACAGCTCATTGGGGCCGCAGGCCCCACCATCTGTAAATCTTGTGATATAGGACTTAAGTGAAAATGGAACTGACCTTATTTGTTTGATGTGTGCATCATAAAATGATTTGAATCATGAAAAGATATTAAATGGTATTGAGTAAATTGAGAAAAAAAAAGTGTGATGAAGAGTATTTAGGGGGAATTAAAGGGCGAGTGAACAGCATGGTCTGCGTTTATTTGAATTTTCGTAGTGATCATAAATTGGCAGATTTTGCAAGGTGGAATTGTCAATATGAATAATATTACCATAGAAGTTTTTGCAAGTTTGATCATGAATTGTTTTATAGGTGGGATACTGAGGGCTGTGAGTATATCTTCATTTCTATGGAACCATCTAGCTTTTGCAATCATACGAACAGTTTTGTTCTCAAGGAAGATGATTCTTTGGAGATTGGTTTTAGCAGTTGCAGCCCAAACAGGGCAGGCATATATGAGGATTGGTCTTAGGTATGTCAGGTAAATCAGAACTTTACCCTCTAGAGAGAGACCCGAGTTTCTACAGATGAGGGGGTATTGTGATTTGAATGCATTGTTAAATTTCTCTCTGGTATGATTTATGTGTGATTTGTAGTTGAGGTGTTTGTCAAGAATTATACCAAGGGATTTGACTTCATTTTTCCAGTTGATTTCAGTGTTGTAGATCTTAATTTTTAGTCAGTTATTTTTGTTTTTAAAGAATATAACTGCTTCAGTTTTGTCGACATTGAGTTTTATTTTCCAGCGAACAAGCCATTTTTCTAGGTTGAGGATGTAGTTTTGAAGAGGAATTATTGCTTGTTGGGAATTTTTCCACACACTGACTTCGCCTATGAGTTGGATTAGCGAGGCACCTAGCCCCGGAGGGGCTTATCCTCGTTCATGGTAGCGTTTGGTAAGCCTTGCAGACAGTAAATGCCGTGGTCATCTCCGGAATCTCAATATATATGGGATGAGAGAGCTGGGTGGGTAGGTGAGGGAGCGTGTAACAGGACTCAATTCTATTGGTTGTGAGCAATGGCGGAGTGTGAGGGAGTATGCTGGCCAGGACAACTTGATATTAAGTTAAATTGAAGTTAAATTAAAGATCAGATTGAGAGAGATAAATTAGAAGATGGAATTAAAGTTAGTTGAATTTTACTTGGGATTGGGGAGAGAATTATAAAGTAGTACGTTACGGGGTCTTTTAATTTTAACATCTTGGTTGTATTTAGGAATATTTCTAATAGAGCTATTGTCAATATTTTCCAAGTTATTGAAGAATTTTGTTGCAAGTTTGGCTATGAATTTTTTAAAGGGGGGTGGGGTAATCAAGGCATTTATACATATTACTGTTGTGCATGAAAAATTGCATTTTACAGATTTGTCTGATTAATTTATTTTGCTGTATTTCTAGTATTCTTAAATTAGTCTTGGCAGCATAATTCCACACACTGACTTCGCAGCCTCCTGCCTTATATATATACCGGTGGTAGGCGGGGCTAACATCTTCTGGACCAATCAGGAGCGTTCTAGATGGATCTCGGCTCCTAGTGGACGGATCGGGAAAATTCTCGATGTTTCGGGTACTTTCCATTTTGTTGCCAAATGGTCGCCAAGCCTTGGGACCTCTGACGTCACACCCACTCACTATTCAATACACATTACTGTCAATCTGTCTTCCTTACATTGACAGTATTAACGCGGGAAAGCAAAACCACAGGTTCGTAACAATATATATATATTAAATATTTTTACAAATCACCTGTTATAAGAAAATATACAAAATAAATTGCAAATGGCAAAGTGTGGCTATATACAATATTAATTTCAAATCGCTGCATGATTCCAGAATAAACTAAACCAGTGTGTCAGATATTGGTATAATGACCAAAAATGAATTGTCTACCTAATTTCTCATACTGTTTTAATCTGATACCACTGCCTAGCTTCTCATTATATTTTTGAAGAAAAATATATCATTTCATTTTTGAACCTTTAATCACCCCATTATTTTTTTATCTAATTATTTCCTTAAATCTGGAACTGGAAGTTGGAAAACAATTTGGCTGAATTTTATATCTAAATTTTAAGAATTGAGTAATATATATCTATAGTTTTTATTTTATTTTCATTGAATATATTCATGTGTATTGGAGCCTATGTTTTTAATTTAAGATTTTTATGAATGCAACGATAATTTGATCATTATATTTGTTTGAATGCAATGAAATATAAAGTTAAATAATATAATAAATTAAAATATATAAAGTTATGTAAAATTTTAAATCAATTAGTATTAAAATGAAATGTAAAATTATATATATATATAATATATATAATATATATATATATAATGAGTGAGAGAGAGTGAATTTTAGGCAAAGATTTTTACTACTTTTCCAGAATTTTTTTTTTTGTTATATTTGTAACATGTTGCAAGAGTTTCATATCTTTTACTTGTGATAACTTCTTCAATACTCCTAATAAATAATAAAAATCTCAGAGTAAAATAAATTGAATTAACAATTTTTCTCACAAAATATAGAATGAGTAACATTGAGTAGGTTAAAAGACAGCTTATTGAATTTCAGATAATAAAATTTTATATTTCAAGTAATAATTTAAATGGTTATATGAGTTAATGGCAATCCTAAAAATTCAACACATGTTTACAAAGTAAGTTTTATGATAATCTAGAATATATTATATTTGTGAAAACTATTTATTTGTTTCTTTTCACTCCAATTTACAATTTATATAGTAATGAGTTCAAAGATTATCCATTCCACCCTGCATCCAAATGAAAAAAACAATGTTTATAAGGATTAAAAATGTCTGAAATATATGGTAACTATTTATAACTAAATTTTATTGGATCAAATGCATTTAGATGGAAATTATTATAAAATAGAAATTGTCTATGTTGTCAGAAATTTACTATTTAAACCTTATACATTTTTTGTACCCCTTGCTCAGGATAAGAAATTCTAGATTACATAATCTTAGATTAAAAACTTTATATGTAAACAAAAAAAAAAAAGGAGAAAAAATAAGATTATGTAGGCACAGTATAACTTAATTTTGCTAATTTGAGTTTTTATAATTTGTTATATAAAATATTTTGTGTAAATATTAGTGAAATCATCTTTGGAATATCACTACACTATTTGGATTGATTGATTTTACATTTTACAAGATTTATTTATGGTATAATAAAAGGTTTTACTGATGAAAAATACAAATTAATTCATTGTAAAATCATGAAATATGAAATTAAATTATTAATAATATTTAAACTATAACCATACCCACTCAATATTCCTGACAATTTTCTAAAATAGAATTTTTACCTTTGTAAGCAATAAAAAGTATTTAAACCATATTTTAACTTATAGAGCGAGCACATAAACATAATGTATAAAATATTATTATATTCTTTTTTCTATTGTTAAGCACAAATTTTAAATATTTTAAATTTTATACTCCATTGCATTCCAAATGTAATTTTTTTGGTTGTTTTTTGTACTTCTTATTTTATTTACTTTATCAGACTGTATATATATATGTGTGTGTGTGTGTGTGAAC
Organism: Argiope trifasciata; assembly: GCA_026543055.1. Classification (NCBI taxonomy): domain Eukaryota; kingdom Metazoa; phylum Arthropoda; class Arachnida; order Araneae; family Araneidae; genus Argiope; species Argiope trifasciata. The sequence goes on from JAPMOQ010060878.1 coordinate 8,311, forward strand.
GCACACACACACACATATGTATATATAAAACTGTAAGGTACTGTGATACTCTTTTAATGAATCTTAGTTGCAGGATGCAGATAATGAAAGTATTGTAGAAAATTTAGAGTAAATAAAAGTTAAAAAATACAAATTCGCTTATGTAATTCCTTATAACAAGGATGAATGCAAAACCTTGTATCATGCTAAAATAATTAATGATGACTTAAGAAAGTGAAAGTACTTGCTCTTTAATGAAACGTAATTGTAAATGATAGACAAATATTGTTAATTCATTATACACTGGTGGAAAAAAAATCCCAACACCAAGAAAAAATTATTGTACAGTAATGCAATTTTAGGAATACATTTGTCTAGGTAATATATTTAATTGATGAAAGTTTCAAGATCACAGGTAGAGCCATTGGCGAGAAGAGCCATTTCAAATGTGAAATGTTAGTACATTAGTAACCGGTGTAACCGCCAGAATTTTGAATGCAAGCATGCAAACCTGCATGCATTGCGTCGTATAGGTGTCGGATATCCGTTTGTGGGATGGAGTTCCATGCCTGTTGCACTTGGGCGGTCAATGCAGGGACGGTTAATGCTGGTTGTGGATGACGCTGGAGTTGTCGTCCAATGATGTCCCATACGTGCTCGATTGGAGAAAGATCTGGTGATCTAACAGGCAAAGGCAACATGTCGACACTCTGTAGAGCATGTTGGGTTACAACAGCGGTATGAGGGCGAGAGTTATCCTGTTGGAAAACACACCCTTGAATGCTGTTCATGAATGGCAGCACAACAGGTTGTATCACTAGACTGACGTACAAATATGCAGTCAGGGTGCATGGGATAACCACGAGAGTGATCCTGCTGTCATACGAAATTGCTCCCCATACCATAACTCCAGGAGTAGGCCCTGTGTGTCTAGGCCGCAGACAGGTCCCTAGCAGGCGTTCACCTGGCCTCTTTCTAACCATCAAACGGCTATCACTGCGACCAAGGCTGAACCGGCTTTCATCAGAAAACACAACAGATCTCCACTCCGTCCTCCAATGAGCTCTAGCTTGACACCACTCATGTCGCAAACGGCAGTGATTTGGAGTCAGTGGAATGTCCTGTATAGGGCGTCTGGCTCGAAGCTGTCCTTGAAGTAACCGATTTGTAACAGTTCGTTGTGTCACTGTGGTGCCAACTGCAGCTCGAATTTCAGCTTTAGTCGCAGTAAGATTAGCCACAGCCATACGCCGAATACGACGGTCTTCCCTCTCAGTAGTACCACGTAGCCGCCCGGAACCTGGTGTTCTTGAGGCAGTACCTTCCCTTGACCACTGCCGCCAATACTCATGCAAAGTGGATACATTCCTGCCAAGTCTTTCAGCAATATCGCGGAAAGAAAATCCACCTTCTCGTAGCCCTACAACACGACCTCGTCCAAACTCAGCACTGTTGATAATGGCTTCTTCGTCTTCTCAGAAACATCCTTGACTAACATTAACCCACTACGTCAAATCTCGACTGTAAATAACGATCACGAACCTTACAGCGCTTATTTAAAGCAAACCTCATTTGCATGTTCATAGTGTCGCTACTAGCGTCACACACTACGCGCGTCGCTCGAAATTTGAATCGACGTCATCTTTCAGATGTATAAACACGCCTATCAAATTTCGGTTATCTAGCACAGCTCCTTCCTAGTATTGGGAATTTTTTTTCCATCAGTGTACTTCTGAATGATGACAATCAAATTACAAGAAATAAAATTAAAACAACTTCGAATTTATATTTCGAATAAAGTACTTTTAGTTTCCATTAAGAATTTAAAGAACTTATGAGTTCATTAGAAGTATTAATAAGGAGGTTTGTGCAAAACCTGGAGTGTGTGTGCATGTGTTAAAAAAAGAATTTTAAAAAAGGACAAAAAGAAATTAACAATATTTATTATTTATTTTCGTTTTCTTTGCTCTTTTTGAAAAAGGTAAGCACTTCAAGGTTCTTAAAAATGATTTTCAAATTTAAGCACTTTACTTGACGCTATGCGCCCTGTTAAACTTAATTGCACACACGCACACAAAATCAATTTTTTCAATATATTTTTGTTTTAAATTTAATATTTATAGAATAGCATTAATTTATTGGAATTTATAAAATACTAATTCAGATGCAATATAAAATGTTTTTGCTTGTTAACGTGTCATTATTACTACAAAAATTAACAACAAAGTTACTAAAAACAGCTTTATCATTTTACAGAATATATTGTTACAAATTTTGATAATCATTACAATCATGTGAACAATACAATAAAACCGACACAATTAGGAAAGAGAAAGGCATTCAAAGGAAAAATTGCTGGAAATGCATTTCAAAATCGATAAATGTACAACTTATCTCATTTTACAATCCTTTTTATATTCTTTGTATTATGTGGATTGAATGTGCAGGAAAACTTCGAATCTATTAGCACATTTATTTTCAACCTACTAATTCAACAAATTTTTGAAAATAAATGTGCCAATAGAAGCAGGAATTTATTAATGAAATGGAATTTCATAGCTCTGGCTTCATAATTTATCTGCAAATTCCAAAATAGCAATAATACAGTCACTCAAAAAAATATGAACACCGGTACCCTTTTGAATTTTGACCAAGCCCCCCCCCCCCCGAAAAAAAAATCGATTCCCTAAAGTTTTGCCCCTGCAGACTGCTGTAGAGTGTTTTAACACTTTTGGCAGCTAGTAGCCCTCCCTATGCTTTATTATTAAATGCTAGTTATTTTGGCTAAAATCGTTTTTCTAATTAACCCTTTTTTGCAAATTTCGATTATTTACAGCTACATAATACATTTTTTTCCAGTCGAAATGAGAAAAGTTAAAGATGACATTTGTAACAACAAAGTTCCCCAGACAACGAAAAGGAGAAATCTCTCGTCAAAACAAGCCGAAATAAACAAAGACTAGCTAAACCGCAAAGCAGGAAGTGGGAAAAAAAAAGAAAAACCCGAAACAAATGAAGACTAGCCTAAACCGCAAAGCAGGAAGTAAGGGGGGGGGGAAAGAAAAATCCGAACCAAATAAAGACTAGCTTAAACCGCAAAGCAGTAAGTGGAGAAAAAAAAAACCCGAAACAAAGACTAGCCTAAACCGCAAAGCAGGAAGTGGGAAAAAAAGAAAAACCTGAAACAAATGAAGACTGGCCTAAACCGCAAAGCAGGAAGTAAGGGGGTAAAAAACCCCGAAACAAATAAAGACTAGCCTAAACCGCAAAGCAGGAAGTAAGGGGAAAAAATGGATAACGTAACGTGCGTTTTCAACCGGAACTTAGCTATTTTCAAACAAGAAACGTGCTTCCCTTCTTGTTCGATGGCCTCAGTTCGACTCCGTCTCCAGCCATGGAAGGGGACGGTCGTTCGGATTGTTCTCTCTCGAGCCGCGCTTCGAGTAGCAATTTTTCCGATAGATTTGCAAATCTTAAGCGCATCTGCGCTGACTATGCGTCAATTAAAAAGACAGCAGACAAATGGTTTGGAAATAAACCACCCGTTGAAAAAGAAAGGAGGGCACAAAGAGATATGCTCACACTCTTTGGTGTCGATTTAGATGCCATAATGCCATGCGTTCTACCCAACTGCACCATACACCCAGACAATGAAAAAGATATTTGCAACTTCCTGCAATATAATGACAACAAATCTAAAGAAGTTGAGGGGGATATTGAGTCTTTACAGCTCACCCTTAGGAGTTTGGAAGACAGAAAGCAGGAACATACTACCATCTATTTGCAACGACAGAACACTCTGAGGAGGCTAATAGAAGATAGAGAATGTACAATAGACTACATCTCAATCGCCGGTCCCTGCACAGTAAAAAACTGCCCTGTACACCGCGACACCGTTCAGTATATGGATATGGAAACGGTTTCTGATAATACTCAAAAGGTAAAAAGAAAAAACTCACCTGATGCATCCCCACAAATCGAAGAAACTCCGAAAATTAAGAGAAAAACCGCCGATGATGGATTCAAAATAGTCTCGCCAAGAAAAGCAGCAAAAAGCCTGACCCTTGTAAATAAGTCAGATGATGTCTCCACCAATAATAAATTCGAAATTCTCCAACAGGAAAAAGAAAAAAACCAAAGTCCCAGGCATCAATCTCAAACTTACAGATCACTACAACCTAACCTTCCAACAACTCTACATAAAATTTCCCAGACGCTGAAAATAGACTCGTCAATAATACAATAGCCATTCAGCCAACTACTGATAACGAAAGAGCCGAAATAATCAAGTTCCTAGACGAGAAGAAAGAAGAGTACGTCCTCTCAGAAAACACAGATAATAGATCACTGAAAATTATAATCAAGGGCCTCTCTGGAAGCACCGAAAAAGAAGATTTAAGCCCTGATTGAGAGAGGATACAATGTTTGTAGAATTTCCCAACTCAGGAACTTCAGAGGGAACTTCCCATACCCCACATTTCTAATAGATTTGAAAAAAGATCCGAAATCTGAAAACATCTATAACGAAAGATATTTATTGCATCTCCGAATAAAAGTGGAAACATACAGGAAAAAAACAGCAGTCACGGTGTGTTTCAACTGTTCAGGAGTTTTCCACTCAGCCCGAAACTGCAGAATGGGCCCGAAGTGTATCAAATGCGGAGGCACCCACCAGACCAGAGAATGCAATATCAAAGAAAAAATACCGGATCCGGTATGCATAAATTGTAAAAAAACTGGCCGCCTTGCAGCATGGAAAGGTTGTCCTAAATATCCGAAACTCATGTATAAACAAGGACGCCCCACCTACACTGAAATCACAAGAAAAGCAGGCCAATAATTCTCCCCTAGAAAATATCCCCAAAGAAGACCAACACTGCAGAGACCTATACCCAGCCAACAACCAAGCATAAAATCAGCGTTTCCCCCGACTTTAGAAGCCCACCAAATCTTAGAAATAGGAGATATCAAAGAAATTTTTAAAGCACTAAAAGAAGTAAGAAGCATTCTCAAAGAATTCCCAGGATTAATTAAGGCAGCAAGAATAGCTAGATCAACAACAGACCCTGAAGAGAAGAAACTTATCATCCTAAACGCACTCATGGAGTAAGCATCTCTCCCAACCCCAAGTAGCTGATTCCTGATTGGCCGCCGAAGAACAATGCCCTATCCAGACCCCACTGCATCTTTCCTTGAACTTACGGATCTCTCACAGCACTTACACCACCGCAGAAGGAGTGATCTGATTGGTCACATCCTCCCCTGCACCTCTGGATTCACTGTTCCTACCAGACAACGCTGCTTCAGTCCCATTTAAGAGTGCCATATACTGAGAACAAAACCTGACCTCCCCACCACTCCAGTAGAAAATTCCACTCCAATAAATTCTTCTCCCGATGTCACTATGACCCCAACTGATCGCACCACCACACCCGAAAACAACGACAACTTCAGACCTGTCTCCCCAAGAAAAGCTGCAAAGAAGATCTGTTTAGAAAACAAATTCCAAATCAATACAGATAACCAATTTTCCCTCCTAAAAGAAGTTGACGACAACCCCGAGAAAACACCAGCTTCCATTAGTCTAGTTCTGAAAAAGAACTACAATAGAATCCTCCAAGAGATACAACGAAAACACCCAAATACCGAAAATAGATACCAAGGCGGCTACATCCAAATTAAACCCAAAACAGAAAAAGACAGACTTGAGATCATCGACTTTCTCCAACTGAAAAAGCAAGATTTCATCCTTAACGAAGCCCCAGAAGAAAGGCTGATCAAAATAGTTATCAGAGGCCTCCCCATTAACTGCAATCTCGAAGATATCAAGACTGACCTGGAAACCAAAAACCTTCATATACAGAGAATAAGCCAGATGAAAAACTTCAGAACCAACTCCCCCCTCCCGCTATTCCTTGCAGAAGTTAGAAAAATAGGCAACTACAAAAATATATACAACATCAACCACCTCTGCTTCCTGACCATTCAGCCAGGAACTGCCGGATTAAACCCCGCTGCATCAAATGTAACGGTGAACACCCCACCCGAGACTGCCATATCAAGGAAAAAATCACAAACCCAGTTTGTATAAATTGCAAAATGACAGGCCACCTCGCCGCGTGGAAAGGTTGCCCCGCCATCCCAAGAACACAAAAAACCACTATGAACAGGCCTAGAAGATCCTATGCAGCTGCCACATCTAATCTTAAAGAAACCATCCCCTCTAAAGAAAATACAAGTATCCCCTACAACCAAGACCCCAGACGACGACAGCCTCCTCAAGACTTTTCAGGACTAAATTCAGCCGACTTCCAAGAAATGAAGAGCTACCTTAATGACCTTAAAGAAATTAAAGAACTCCTGACTGAATTCCCCAACATCCTTGAAGCAATTAAACAGTGCAGAAAAGCCAAGAATAAACAAGAAAAACTACTAATCATCATTAACGTTCTCCTCCAAGTAAACCCATCTCAAACCAGCCACGCCCTCCCATAGATCCAAGCCTCTGATTGGTCCGCAGCGATACCTCCTCAAATCCAGCATAAGCCGATGCTCCTGTTTAACTAACGAAGATTCATTCGTCCTTCTGTTCTCAGCCATGGAGGAGGACAGACGCTCTGAAGCCTCGTTCAGTAGTACGCTAAGCTGGGAAAGTTTCAAAGAGTTTAATGGATTTAATAAACAATGCTACTTGATAAAAAACCAGCAGACCAGAATACAGCATCAAAAATCCATAGCCCGTTCTTTCAAAGAAACCCTCAACCAGATGAAAGTTGACAAAATGGATAATACACCACAATATAGGGAAGAAGTTAAGAAATATAAGGAAATACTAGAGGAAATTGAAAAGAGAGAAAGAGCCCTGAAAGATATAGGACCGTGTCAGATCTTAAATTGTGATAAGCACCACCTATTGCAGACGGAAACGGACATGGAATGTGAAGAGCCCTTCCAGAAAATAGACAAGAGACACACGGCTAAAAGAAGAAACTCAACCAATAGCCAAGAATTAAACCTACAAAATAAATTCCAAGCCTTTGAAGCGGGACAAGATACGAACACGAAGAAGACCCCACCCATAAACCTTAAGATGACTGAAGACTATAATCTCATACTACAAGAAATTTGCAGGACATATCCAGGCACTGAAAATCAGTACGTAAATGGATTCATCAAGATCAACCCTGCCAACGAAGAGGAAAGGAAAGGCATCATAGAACTACTTGAGGCAAAGAAAAAAGAATACATAATATCAGAAGACCCATCCGAACGACCCATTAAAATCATCATAAAAGGCCTCCCAGGGAACATGAACAAAGATGAAATCAAGAAGGAACTGGAAGAGAAAAATTTCCATATTCTTAGAATCTCCCAATTAAGAAACTATCGTACCAAGACCTTCCACCCTATATACCTAGCTGAAATCAAAAAGATTAATAACTACAATAATATCTATAACTTGACCTCTCTCTTTTACATCAAAATCAAAATAGAAACCTACAGAAAACCAGCTAAAGCAACTATGTGCTTCAACTGTGCCGGATTCTTTCATAGCGCGCGGAATTGCAGATGCAATCCGCGCTGCATAAAATGCAATGGAAGTCACCCCACCCAGACATGCGAAATCAAGGAAAAAATCCAGAAACCGGTCTGCATCAATTGTCAAGAAATTGAACACCTGGCCTCCTGGAGGGGGTGTAAAAACTATCCATCAACAAGACCCCCCCCCCCTGAGAAGAACCTTTGCCGATGCGGTCAGAAGAGACAAAGAGCAAGAGCCAAGAACATCCACCCCATCACCCAGACCAGAACAGCCCATAGTCAAAACCCAGAACCAAACCAAGCTCCTGAGATTGCAGAATTCAGAGACATACTGGAAGCCCTTAGAGAAATCAAAATTCTTCTACAGGAATTCCCTGGAATACTAAACGCAGCTAAACAGCTCAAGTCTACGACAGATAAAGAAAAAAGAAAACTAATCCTGATAAACGCACTCCTTGAATAAATTCCCTATTTCCTCATTCGCCGGCACTGTACAATAGTTAAATCCAACTCATCTGACTGGAGGCCGCCTCTCCCTCCCCTGCGAAATCCTGATTGGCTCTGAAAACTCTCCCCTTCCCACGCTTCTGCCTTGCTCGGACTCTGTTTACTATCAGCCAGTATGCTTCCCAGCCAGGTGCATGTATCAACGCCAGGTTTTTCTACGCACCATGAACGAAGATAGCCTTGCTCCGCAAGGCGGGTACTTCGTGAAACCTCTCCACTAACTAACGAAGGAAGGTTTGATTGACAAGCCGAATAACACCCAACAAGAAAAGAATTCCTAGTCCCCGGGAGATATTGCTGTGTGGGAGTGTGACATTAAGAAGGTCAACCGACCCACCGAACTGCCCCCAGTAAAACTTCCCCTTATTCTTTGAAGAGGTCTTCTGAAAACCGACACTGTGTTTGTACATCACGAGAGGGGTTTTTTGAAACTTGTTTGGAAAATATACTCTCTGAGTTGCATAGAAAAATCGTTCTGAGGGCCGCGTGAATAGGACTCGTAGAACATAGAACACATCACTGATTAATTATTGAAGTACTTCGATTTTGGGACATTTAATTGTTCTTCATAATTCTGTTAATTAAGATTAGAGAATCCGGTAATTTAGAAGGAGTAATTGAATAATTTAATATTTGTAGTATTTCGTTTAGCAAGACTTCATTTTTAGCAATAAATGCGATTGCTAATTTTTTAATCCAAGGGAATTGGGAAAGATCTATGTGCCTATGTAAATGTAAGACCTCAAACTCATCCCTAAACAATGAGCTCAATCCTTTCTCTCAATAGATTTAGTACTAACAGCGAATTTAAAGAAAATGTCCCTAATTTTTTATATTTTAAAATTATTTATTTAAAAATATTAAATAGGCTTGAATGAGAAAGGAAACGAATAAAAGTGAATTTTCCAACTCATGCTACGTATTTGATATGTCCTGGTATTTCTATGTAGCTGGGATATTAATTTCTCCCTAATTTTCGGAAAAAAGAGAATGTCCTAAATTTTAATTAAATGAGTCATTTGTACCACATTAAAAAGAAAAAGACTATTTTGAAAATAATGTTAGAAAAGTAAGTAATAGCATTTATCCTATGTGGAATACAACCAACTGAATGTGATAATAAGCATAAATTGGAAGAAAAAATAATTAATGAAATTGCATATATTATATTAAATGTCTTCTGGTTCTGGAATGTTTCAAAAGGAAAATTTATCTTGGCTTTGTAATAATGTATATAATATGGTCATATATATTTAACAAAGAAAAGAATAAAATAACCGCAAACTTTTCTTTCTCTGATATCCGGAATAAGTCAAAACTTTTCCGCATTTCTGAAGACTTATCAGTTTTTTTTTAAAATTTGTAAGTAACTAAAATTTAAAAAGAAAATTGTTTAAAGAGATTCAATTAAATAAATTGGTAAGAATGTTGCTTCGCTCAAAATAGAAATTATGATTATTCATATGTAACCATAAATTGTACGAAAAATAGTTGTAAAATATATTGTTACATGAATGCCAATGTACATTAAAAAACCTTATATCTCTGTCATATAAGAAAGTTTTTATGAAAGAAGTGATTAACAACTTAGTTTTAGTTAATTTTTATAATCCAGATTTATGGTTGCTAAAATCAGCTTGCTTTGGATCACTTACTCACGAGAGTATATTTAACTTCAAATTCTATAGATATGCAACGTTTACTACTAGTTTTTAAAAAAAAAAACTTATACTGTTCCACATTCTGTCCAAGGCATCTTTCTAATTTTCAATAATCTCACAAAAATGGGAACTTGGAAAAACGAAAGTATTTAAAGTTTAATTAATATAAAAACTTTCTCATTCAGCATTGTTTATGCGCATTACAGATTATATTCTCATCTAATATAATTAATTTCACTAACATTGATTCTTATACATCCAATAATTTATTACATTAAAAAGTCACAGGATTTAAAAATGGATACACTTTATAAAAATTTCACTGTTGCATATTTACGAAACCTGAATTGTAAGTATAAGTTTAAAAAAGTATATTAAAATTATATTTTTATATCGAAGCCTACGCATTATGTAAAAATAAACCGTTTTTTCATAATTTCATCATAAAAAAAGTTTAAAAGAAATATTGGTCGCAACAATGAAGGAGAATTGGGTTTCATTTCAGCAATTAAATATATATTAAAGAAAAATACGTTTACAATTTTTTTTTAATATAGATTAAAAATATGAAAAAAAATGTGCAGCAAAAGAGTGACATTATTAATAAGGTTATTCTTTGAATTTAAAAATGTTGAAAAAACTTTTTATGCTGTAAAATTTTAGGAAATTATCACGTAAAATGCCAAAATTTCACTTCATTTTTAATTAATCAAAATTATCATTTTTCAGTCACTTGGAAGCTGCTCTTAATACTTGGTTTTTACTTGTTCTGTTAAACAATTATTTTCTCAAAGCCCAAATATAACCAATGTAAATACACGAATAGATCGAAAGATCAAAAGTAAAATATATGGGTACAGAAATGCTAATATACATTAAAAAATTTTTTTTTTGCTTTGTTGTCATTTTGTTGGTGAAATTTTAATTTAATGATAACGATGCACGAAAATTTCTCTAAAAGCGTTATTTAAGATTTTTAAAATTGCTCTCAAATCACTAATGTAATTAGCAGATTTTGCATGGAGTTGCCCGTAACTTGATAAATATTAGCAAAATCAGAATTATAAAATAAAGCTATTAAATTGTATTGATCCTTAAAAAGTCAAGAAATAATCATTTTATACGGGTTAAAAAAATTTTTTTAGAACGATATTGCTTAGGGAACTAATGTAATTTAGATACAGATGAGTATAGATCACCGCGATTTTGAAGAAAACGTATTCAGAAATGTGAGAATATTCAAATATTAGTAAATAAAAGAGGATATAGATCTTCTTATATCTTACCTCCCCTTAAATTAATTTAATTCCAGTAATTATTTTTCCGATAAAAGCAATATAATTTTTCCATTAAGAATAAAATTTATTATCCTTTATTGCAAAATATATAAATAAGATGAACGTTATGTACAAGATCAAATGTATGAAACATTGATAAAAATCGTAGACAAAGTAGCAACGAATTATAAAAAAGAAAACAAATTATAGTTATAAAAGTGTGCGGAGAACAAAAAATTTTGGAAACACTCTTATTTGTTTGAAAGTGTTTTATTTAAAGGTGTTTTGTCCTTTTTTTTTTTTCTTTTGGGCCTCTATAATAGTTGATGGATCCCGAATTTTCATCGATCGTGGATATCTTGGATCAACAAGTTCTGGCAATAAACAGTCAAAATAAGTTATTCACGAGTTATTTTTTCTGTTTTTTGCCCCTTCTCCGTCCACATTGAAAATATACAAAAGCACTTTTGCGTTATATGCAGTTGACCCTGCACTTGAAAATAATACTTGTGGTTCTTATTCACAGTTGTTTTCCCATCTTTGTTTAATTTCCAAAATGGAAAATTTTTTGCTTTTATTGCCTTATCTGGAGAAATATTTTTGCAGGATGCTGGACACTTCACTTCAACAATCCCATCATCACCAATCAACCCATCCGGAGATGCAGCTAGATATGGAAAATCTGGGTTTACAAATAAACCGCAACGTTGAACTTTAAAATTAAAATTTTGTTCCAATGCCCTAATTGCATTGATCTCATTTTCTTGGCCATATTTCATAGCTGCAGAAAGAAAATGCGAGTATAATTAATTCTTAATTATATTTTTGCAAGTAGTTGATTCTTTTCTGCAGCAAACGACTCCAAAATCAGAAGCCGTTAGTCGCTTCCGACGCTCCTCTCTCCACAACGAACTGCTTGTCTGTTCAATAGTTGCCCTTTCCAAGGCTACAGCTTCAGCATCAGATAACTGTAGGGATTTTATCATTTGCTCTCTTTTTTGGTGAAATTCCTGATCTGCCAAATCAGGCTTTTCTGCACTGGATCCGTAACTTTTATTCTGAGCTTTGTCTCTAAATAAAGTTTTCCTGCATTGACTTAGTTTTCCTTTCCTTTGCTGCCTCTCTTTTTGTCTTTTTCTTTCCAAAGACTTCACACAAATTCCAGGACTTGTATTGTACATATTTTTATGAACAGTAGACAGCAAACTCCTGGAATTATGCGAAATCACTGCGCCATTACAACGAGCTTGATAACTGTTGCGGAGGCAGAAATTAATTCGTTTCCCGCCAATAAACTTTGCAACAGTTGCATTAAATTGCTCCACACAATTGTTGTTGGCAGCAAAAAGTAAACTTTTGCTATAGGTGGCCAGATTTTGCATGACTGTCATCACTTTAAAAAGCAGTCCGCTGTTTTGTAGATCTTCCGCCATATCTTTTTCAGTTCTTTTGCTTCTGTGCAATATTCGTGCCTACCAAAAACGTGATAAATAATATTTTTCATGCACTTCTGCAATTTCTGCACGCCGTCGTTTGGTAAAAAATTTTGAGAAAAAAGCAGTGGCGTTAGTTATGGCCTTTCGCATTTTTAAATTTTTTTTTCCAAGGAGCTTTCTATGGGCAATGGGTCCAGATTTTGTATTCTTGGTAGTGTCTTTCAATTTATTGCAAAAATTCCTGTACAGATGGTTGTGGCACTCTATTTTTTCCACTTGGAACTCGTCGTAAGGTCTAGAATCCAAAATCATTTTATAAACATTACTGTCTCCGTCTGCCACGAGCTTTGCATATTTCACACCATACATTGAAATACTGTTCTGGAATCTTTCTTTAATAATGTCAGCTTCCATCCCTGAAGAGCTTCCATTCCAGTTTTTACGACATGTATGATTGTTTGGTGGTATTTTCAATTTATTTGCTCTGAAGCAGACGGAACAATACTTGTTTCGGACACCCAAGTGTAGGACTTTCTTCGTTCGGAATCCTACGATTGCAGCCTGAAAATACATATATAATTGTAATTTTAGATTGAAGGAGTAACATTTAAAAACTAGTAAGACATAACGAATAAATAAATGCATTCGGGATAATTTTAAAACAATGTTCTGAAATATTTCCACTAACATGACAGAATTTAGTCAGAACTATCAGTAGTATTATTTAATTAAATACAATTTTGATTTCGTTTACTTTCTAATGCTCAAATTGTACTTATGCCTTTAAAATAAGCTTTTTAATATATAGCTCCTGAGAAATACAAAACTGATTAAAATATTTATTTAATAATCATATTATAATTTTTATTGCTTAAATATTTAATTATATGCTTGTAGCAGCCATTTCTGAAATGTTAATAATTATCGGGGAAAAAGTGCATTTCTTATTAAGCAGTAATCTCAGATGTTTATATCGTTTAAATATGTTTTCTTTGATTTCAGGATCAAAAAAATAATTGCCCTTATTAAATATTTTTGTAGTCTGCATCAGTGAAGTTAAACGCTTTAGCATTCTTCGTATCCTACTTCAAAAGTAATCAATTATTTGTAATAATCTTCATTTCAAACTAATAGTTAACAGTGGATTAGTTAATATTGTTAAGTTATGAAAAATATTACGATAATGAAGAAAAAAGTAAAATAATAATAATGCAATTGAATTTTCCAGATTAAAACCTAACTTTATCAGAAATCAAAATTTCCATAATATTAAAGCTTTATAATAGATTTTAATAAAATATCTACTCTTCGTTTTTTGGAAAAAAGAGTGAGTGATAATTGTTTTACGTACCGCTCCGGATAGAGAAGAATAATTCGTCCTATATGATCTTTTTGCCCAGCAACTACAGTCAAAAGAGGTATTCCATCTGAATCTATTTCATTTCATTTCATTCATTTTCTATCGCCAGACGTTTCTCCTCCATTGCTGCATCGTGCATTTCTTTTGTAGAAGTTTCTTCCCAGGCTGCCGAAATGCGGTCGTGTTCCTTTTGAAAAGTGCATGAAGTCATGGACGGAATTTCGAGGACCGAGAGAATATCTTCTAGATTTGAATATCCTCCGCCCGTAGCCATGATACCCGAAACAGCTGCAGTATTTACAAGCATTTTACACGAATCTGGATTTTCGGACCAAATAATTTCTGTGAAAAAACACATGTTACACTTTAGTTCAATACCAGTTCGTAATCCTTTTCTTCTTTCAGATACGACCATCATATTTGCTAAAGAGCAATTAAAGGGACCGTGATTGTCTATTTGTTGAAGTCTGCTGAAAAAATACCCTTCATTACTTATTCTTCTTCCAACGAGAGTTATATCCTTCGATGTGTGATGATTTTGATTGGAAACACACAGAGTTTCAGTAGATTCATCTGGGGAGGTTTTTTCTAAACATATTCGCTTGGCTTTCTGTCTGAAAAAAATTTATGGCAGTTTTATATTGTGCATATTATATTGCACATAATTCACAATTTTTTAGATGCAATTTTAAATTCTATTGGCTATACACGTCATTTTAATTCTACAAATATGAAATAGTATAAAATTAATTGTTCTTAAATTGCATTTCGTGACGTCACACAACTTAAAAGAATTATGTATACTTAAAAGCCACAATATTTTGGATTTCCTTATGGAACAGCTTAAAGCATTTATTCATTTTCAATGTTATCAATCCATTTCTTGTGATATGGAAATGAAAAAAAAATGTGAATTATTGATAATAAATGCGAAATATTAACTTAAATTATCATTAAAAAACTGCGATACTTGTAATTTTTAGAATAACGCATTTGTGAACAAGTCAATCAAGATTCATGCTTTAATACTAACTGTAAAAATTTAGAATTGATTATTTTTACTTACTATTATTAAAATTGTCAATGAAAAATCAAAACTGTAAAAAATAATGTTGCTAATTTGTGCTTCTGTACTAAAACCTGATAGAATAGTCTGTAGATAATTATAAAAAAAAAATGAAGTAAAATTTTTCTGAATTTGGATCATTTTTAGGTTTATTGTCCTGCGCCATCTGTTTGTCAAATTTTATTCTGTCAAAATGCTGATATATACAATTGTTATTTTTTACACAGTTTTGATTTACGAAAAAATAAAATTCTTTTTAGAACAAATTAAAAAAAATTAATGCCAAAAAAAGAGTTCAGAACTATTCTGCTTGTCTAACTAAACAATAATTAATGTTCTGTTTTAAATTAAAACTTATTAAAGAATTATACTTACTTTTCTCTCTATTCAGCTAAATTTTGTCCCGTTCGCTTTTTCCTTTTTGCCGTCAGGTACAATCTTTTCTTTGAACCTCTTCGATAATCCATATTTGTTAATTTATCCCCAATATTTCAAGCATGTAAGCAAGAAAAATAAACAATATGCAAATTTACAGATAGATATAATCATATACTAGAAAACAGTCTACTAAATTTGCTTCCAAGGATGCTGCAGCATTCGCAAAAACAAGTGTGGTCTGTGAAGTTCCAAATGATCACAGCTGTGATGGTAAACAAAGTGAAAAGTTAAAAAAAAAAGAATGAAAGAAAATAACGTTGAGGGGAAGACGTAGTGAAGACCAGATAAGAAAAGTCATAAACAATCAGAGGGTAAAGGGAGGGGTTATAGAGTATTCTTCCGCGAATGGGCGGAGTTAAGGCGCATTGGCGGGAAAGTGTAATCTATTTTTCCAATTTAGGTATAAAATACTGTTTTTATACATTAAAAATTTTTTTAAAAAAAATATGCATCGGAAAGAAGATACCCAAACGAATGCATCATAGTAGCTACTTTTATTTTATTTATGATAGATTTTTTAATAAAAATGTTTAAATGGTGCAGTCGAAATTATGTGATATTTTAATAAATATTTAAAAAATACTTTGAAAAGTCCGAGAAAAAAATTCCTTTCATAGAAACCTGTGTTTTTATTCCTTCTATCAATTGCAGTTGATTTCATAAAACAGAAACCTTAATATCTAATGGAAAAAGAGCTTAGCATTTTCTCCATAGAATAACATTACGCTTGAAAATTGTAGGTGGCGTGTATACGGCATCCTTAAGCTCCGGCTTTCAGACTCTTCATTACTCCCAGGTTCTAAACAGCTAAGGGCATTTTCGAAGCCAGGTATCTATGTTCCAGGACAATGGGGATAGCCCTACTCCGCAGGGCTGGTACTCCGTCGAAACTACCATCTCTTGTTCGATGGCTTTTTGCGTCAGTAGGATGTTGGCTGTGTTGTATGTTGTAGGCTGTGTTATGTTGTTATGTTGCTCTTCAAGATTATTAATTTATTCCGCGAATGTATTGCTTTGTGTATACTTTTGAATGTTAATGTTAACCAAATGACCGCTGATGAAGTTAAAACATTAGTGCGGAAGAGTCAATTAATATGACATCCTGATTAAGAGAATCCAAATATGTTTTGTGAACAACTATTAGAATTAGCAGAGGCCTTGGATATTTATTTGGAATTAATTAGCTGCACTTCATCTTCACAAAGTAATTGCAGTAAGAAGGAATTCGATTTTCAAAATTTCATCCGTAATGAACCTGACCTTTTTTTGCTATGTAAGTGAACCCGAATGGTCTACAAATATTGAATCAGATTCTGATGACTCCAAGTGGGACGGAAAAACTAGAATTAAACGTGAAGAACTCCGAATGGATGGGCAGGAAAAGGACAAAAGAAAAAGGAAGCAACGTGAAACTACTGTATGTAAAGAGTCCCCTTTTGAGGATAAATTCTTCATCTCCCCCCCCAAATTGCAATCCCCAATGACATGTGAGTATACTTTCGTTCTGTCTTTAGAAGCCCAAAATATTTTGGATTTCCTGTATCACAACGAAAGCAGAATTTTCCAAACGGAATAATAATGTATCCTATTATCGCCTATCTTGATCGCCTAGCACTCCGAATTTTTTATTTTTTGGAAAAAAGAAAAGTACTCTTTTTTGGTTATACCTTGTGATAAATCAACTTTTCTAGTGTAAATGTTTTTCACCAGTTTCAGACTTTAAAAGTTTGCGCAGAGAAATTCAAGCACTCCTAAAAGTGGACAATATTCTGTTTGAAAAATTGCAGAAAGAGCTCTGTATCTGTAGCTTTTTGTTCCGGATAATGGACTATTCTTTCATTTATATTTTTATATTTATTTATATGTTTTTATTTTTTATTTCTTTTATTTCTTATTTTTTTTTGTCTTTCCCTCTATGCTTTTATTTTCTTTCTCTCTTTGCTTTTATTTTTTTTTCAATGGTTTTTTGGAACTGCCTTCAGCTTTTTTTGCATCTAGTACACGTGCATGGGAAAGTTATGTTTGAAAAGCGAGTCTTTTGATAGCTATTTAAATTCTATTTTTTTTATTGTAATTGTAAGCATTTCACCGGTGTAACGCCACTTTGGACACACACCTAATCATAATCAAAATACATCAGAATACTTTCGTTCTTTAACTAACAGAAGAGCCGGTAAGGTTTTCATTATTTTTATTGTAGCTGGTAATATTGAAAAGCTTAACAGACTGTATAGTGATAAATTTAGTAGATATTCTAACTATTGTGGCATATATTCTGTTAGAACAGATAAAGATTTAAATAGGTTGCTACTGTGGTTAACTGTAGACACTCGTTTAGCTGATATTTAGAAAGATTGTAAAACATCTCAAATTATGCCAATTGAATTATTCTATGGACCAAAGTAACTCAGTGCATTGACTTCTCTAAACAGAAATATGGTGACACAATTAAAGAACCATGTAAATTTGCTGCTCCCAGCTCTGCTTCTGTCTCAAAAAATATTAATTATAAATTAATTCATAATTTTGCACTTGCATATGGAAATATTTGATGTATATGAGTTAATGTATGAGTACTCTCATCTTGCTAACATTGGTTGTGATCGTGATTTCATAACCCCTGAGTATGAGAGTGTCCATCAGGAGCATTTAGAGAATGCTAAAATATTTGTGCAAATGCTGACCGTAAAAGGATCGCTTCATGTGCTATAGGCACTGCTATGGCTCAATTATATATGTTAGCAAAGCAGAAAAAAATTCTGAGGTTTTAAATAGAATTTGTCACGATTGAAGGGATTATATTCAGGTTAATTTCACTGAAGAGCAGGTGGGAGAAGCCTATTTTTACTGTATGGAGATTTTAGAGGACTTTAAGAACATTTCTGTTATAATTTTGGTTGCATTTGTGTATGGTGACCCCCTAAAAAGATATGGTGTACTGCAAGGTAACTATATGAGTGGCAAAACTTCATTAGTTATAATGGGTTTAATAAATTATTTCGAGGAATAACAATTAACGTCAATGTGGATGTAAGTCGTTTATCTTTTTTATTTAGGTAATGTCATAGGTAAACGCTTTGTTTTATTCGATGATGTAAAAGGAAGATATGTTTTGCTTGAAAATTTCCCCCATGGGCGAGTTTTCGCCAGTTTTGATAATCTCCGTGATCACATAGACGGCCACGTAGAGGTACAACTAAAAAAAAATCAGTATCTCATTCAGAAAGTTTTTCCACCTGGTATTATCACCTGTAATCATAACCACATACCCACTTCACTTAGAGAATAATTGGGTCATTTGAAATAAAAGCCAGCCCTCTTTTCAAAATTTACTGTTCAAAGATAATTACCAAGGTGACTATCTTTATTGGATTAGTTTTGTGCAACCTTCTTCCAGTCAAACCTTACATTTTTGAACATACAGGGTGATCAGAAAATAAGCCCTGATTTCAAAATTAAATATCTCTACAACAAAGATCGATAGTGTTAGATTTCCGGATAAATTAATCCGAAATTAGCAAAGCTGTGCAGTGGAATTTATTGTCGAGGAAGAATGATAAAAGCAGTTTTCATAAAAGTTCATATTTATTTAAGTAAAAGTCAACAGGCTCATACTTAGAGCAAAAAGAAAAGAAATAATACGTTAAATCTCAAAATAAAGATCAAAATAAATTAATATTACCACATACTGTGAATAAACTTTAACAGATTCGAATTCGACCATTCAATCTAAAAAACGCAGCGATTCATCTTAAAAATTCCTAAAAGGCAAGCCAAC
>JAPMOQ010060878.1:27364-67651 GCA_026543055.1 Argiope trifasciata
TGGGAAAACCCAAAGACTGACTCAAAAGTTCGGATCATTGTCTAACAGATAGAATTATGCGGTAAACTGTACGTTTATTAACAAAACTGTAAAAATAGTGTATGAAAGTTATAAATTTTAGTTACAAAAATAGTTAACAGATGGCGCTCTGCGCTGAAAACAATTTCTCTAACAGGAGTCTTAAAAAACAAAACAATTAAGTGATGCAGTTTTTGCAATCAAAATACAATTTTTTCAAAATGTTCACCATTTGAAACAATGAGGTAATCGAACAATGAAATTTGGCATCACTTCTTGCAATGTCTCAACTGAAATGGAATCACATTTAACACCAATCAACGATTCAAGGTCATCTAGAGTGGAGGGTTTGTTTCTATAGACAGTGTCTTTCAATGCTCTCCACAGAAAGAAGTCACATGGAATCAGATCGGGAGTCATTTTTCGTTTTTGACGTCACACTGAAAGCGTTTATAAGCATTATGTTTAAAGCGCCATTTGTTAACGATTTTCGTAACTAAATTTTCTTAACTTTTGTACAGCATTTTGACAATTTTGCTAATAAGCGGACAGTTTACCGCATAGTTCCATCAATCTTTGTTGTAGAGATATTTAATTTTGAAATCAGGGCTTATTCGCTGATCTCCCTGTATATGCACTTTAAAATCTCGTTGGGAAACTAAACACAATACAAGTTCATGTCCCTGCAAAAAATGGGTAAGTTTATATTTTCCGTATGTCCGCTATCAGGAGGATGAAACGACCGCCAGCATGGACCAGTGTTTGTATGGAGATCTCGGAGTTAAGGAAGGACCTGAAGATTGTGAATAATGATTTAAGTACAGTACTGATGGTACCAGGTCATCTCAAAACCCTGGACGATATGATGTTAAAGATTGACAGTTTCATTCCAACTGTTTGAGAGAGTGCAGATGGGGAGGAAGACAATCCTTTACTACTCCGAAAGGAATGCTAGTTTGACTTATCGGTCAATGTAAGGCTAGACAATACTTATTCAGCAGTCGACCACAACAAATCCTGTCGATACTGCTACGTTCAATGGTGGAGGGGTGGTCGACTGTATGCAAGAAGAAGCATGGACCAGTGTCCGACGACGCCTCCAATACTAGAGAGGACGACTATGAAATGTCCGAAGAGGATTCATCTGACCCTAGAGCCACTTAGCAGGGATAAAGACGAGATCAGTAGGTCTGTGCTGTCCAGTCAATCCTATGATCGTGCTATTTTTTGAAAACATTCGCGGCAAAATTTGTGATTCTATATGCTAAACATTAGATACGTTAATTATTTGTTTGATGATTATTATTTATTTATTTATGTATCGTCAAGAGAATGTAAAAACTGTGTTTTCTAGGTATTGTCCAGATATGATGGCGGCTGTGACCTTAAATGACCATGGAACTGTTTAATTACTCCCTGAATTCAAGATAATTCAACAGCGAGCTGCGTCTCGCATTTGAATTGATTTAATATTATTGTTTTTTCATTAATTATGGGTTTTATGTGTTTTTATTAATTATGCGTGTTTTTCATTATTAATTAATTTCAGGTTACTTTTATCTCGATGCAACTGTCACCTTTAAAGGTGGAGAGGGGAAAAATTGAGTTTCTCCTTCACCCGAATAGATAATAGACCTACATAACATAACCTTGCAAAAAGGATACCTTAAAAGAAGAAATATAAGGCATCCTTGTTGCATGCAACATGCAGCTTTAATAAATGTATTTGATGCCTCGAAAACCAATATATAGAGAAAAATATACACATATTGTTGCATGTTGCGAGCAACTTTTCATACAACCTTTCTGCATGTTACAAGCAATTTTACAGGTGGAGAGGCGAAAGTTGAGTTGTCTCCCCTACTGTCTATTGGGGTATACACCTACGTAACATTGCGACTTTGTTGCATTCCTATAAGAAGAAAATATAAGCCATTTTTGTTGCATGAAATTTTTATGCTACATGCAACTTTAATAAATTTGTTTTACAACTCGTATATATTTTGTTTTATAAAAAGTTGCATGTTGCACGCAACTTTACAGATGGGAGAACCGAGAGGAGGAAAGTTGAGTTGTCTCTCCTTCTCTCTATTTGGGTATACACCTACGTAACATTGCAACTTTGTTGCATTCCTATAAGAAGAAAATATAAGACATTTTTGTTACATAAAAATTTCATGCAACATGCAATTTTAATAAATTTGTTTTATAACGTAAATGTTTGTTTTATGAAAAGTTGCATGTTGCATGCAACTCTTTATGCAACAAGGTGTGTATATATTTTGTTTCGCGAGATACGGGCTCTCGAAATTGAAAGTGTGAATGTTCGCATCAGGTCGGATGATAAAATTTTGGCCGAAATCTTTCCAGACTTAGCACTCTACTAGATTTTTTTTTATCGAACGACATCAAATTTACGTCGTTCCGACCATTAGAACCGAGTTTCCAAATTTCATTTCGTGCTCATTCCCATCTTATGCAGCCGATGGATTCGAAATTTTTCACGTGCGTAGAACTCATTAAAAAAATTTGTGATAAAAATTTCAATTCGATGTTGCAAACGGTCGACGAGTTATTTGGGTCGGTCGAAAAGCCACGTTTTCGGCATCTCTAAAGGACACTATGGAAAGTGAAAAATTTGTTAAAAGTATATGAAAATGAAACTGAACTGGCTTTTCGTTCTAAAAAATGCCATATTCACCTCGCCAGTGTTATTAGGGGTTGAAAAACGAAAATTTCCGCCGTAACATTCGAAAATATTACCGCACAAAATTGACTTTTACATCATATTGAAGATTAAAAAATGTCTTTTTAGTGATACTCATATTTCAATCAACAAATTTAATTTCTATTTTCAATGAATTTTTTTAAAAAATAATTTAATTATACTTTTAAACAATAAAAATAAAACTTAAGCTTCACGCTTGCGTTACGAGTTAAAGGGAAAAAATTATCTTTTATCAATATGTTACCATCAGATTGACAAAAATTCAAATTAAAAAATAAACCTTTATTTCACATTAAACATATAAAAATGCAGTTTCTAGCACGTGTCTGTATGAAATCAAATAAATATGAAATATGTTTTTTTCCCTTAAAAGAAAATGTGAAGAAAAGTTTTTTTATGACTTACAGAATTATTAATTAAATAAATCAGGCCTTTTAAGACAAATGTAATTGAATGTATATCTTTTCAATTCAAGGCCGAACGGGTAATTTGTAAAACTTTAATAACATAAATACATCTGTAAAGAGGATATAAATTAAGGAAACAGTTACATAATTTGTAACATGAATCTATAAATGTTTTAATAAATGAAGACAGTTTAGCTTTTATCTAGATCCTCTGCTCTGGGAGTCATATTTAACAAGATGTTTTTCAGATGCTAATCTATGCCTATAATAAAGCTCAATGTGTGTGTGTGTTGGCGCTCAACAGGCATGACCGTTGGACCTACAGCTACAAAATTTGGTACATGTATACCTTGGAAGTCGGGAATGGGCACCTAGGAGCAACCGTTTTTCAAATTTTTAATTATAGTTTAAATTAATTAAAAATGAAACGAAATTTTGACGTTTTTCGGCTGTAACTTCCGAACATTTTATCGCACAAACATGATTTTTACATCAAGTTAAAGATTAAAAAATTAGTTTTCTAATCATATCAATGTGTTAACATATAATTTAAGCTTCTATTTTTAAAGAAATATTTTAACCATATTTTTCCAACAATATATTTCGTACAAAACAATAAAATTTAATCTGCACAAGCACGTCAAGGGGAAAAAATTAGCTTTTAGCAGCGTGTTGCCATCATATTAAAAGAAGTTCAATTTTTTACAATAAAAAAACTATTATTGCAAATTAAATTTAAAGAAATGTAACTTTCAGCATGTGATTGGATAAAATAAAATAAATATAAAATGTAATAATTTCTAAAAAAATAAATGCAAAGCAAAGAATTTTGCGGTAGTTTGTAATATCTAAATCATTAATTCAATGAATCATCTTTATTTACAGTAAACCTGATTGAATTTATACAGAATATGCATTCAATGACCAATTTGTAAAATATTAGTAATAGTCGTATATATTGTTTAGTACTATTAACTTGGTCTAAATGATTACATTTTATGTAGCTTGAGTCAAACAATGCATAGATGAATAATGAATTTTAGACTTCTTCATACTTTGCTTTGTGAAACATATTTTGCAAAATATTTTTATTAATATTTTAAATTTATTACATCAATATCAGGCCAAAGAATGTCCGAAATTACTCCAAGGTTGATAATCAAATGAATATGTTTTTGCGTATACGAATGAATGCCTGTGTGCGCTTTAGGGCACTACATACCATATCCTATGATCTAGAGCAGGGGTCTCCAAACCTTGAAGCCTTCGGGCTATAATGATTTTTTCAGTATGTTCCAAGGGCCAAAACAGTTTTAATTTTTCTGTCCTTAACTGTATTTCTAGACTAGAATAGTCGCAAAGTGCGCGACCTAAGCAAACTTACGCTTTTTTTGCATTTCAATTACTATTGTGTATTGTGACACTTCTTCTGATATGTGTATTCCGATCACTTCGAGATGGCAGTTATTGCATATAAAAAGGCTAGCGGCGCAACCGCGAGTCAGTCTGCTTAGGGAAGGCAAAGGAAGCGAAACTGCCTATTGTGAAATAAAGTAACACCCCTGCATAAAAGTATTTTGATTTGACTTGGTTTTTATGTGTGATTTGTTATTATGGAAAAGAAGCGAAAAATCGATAGTGAATGCAGAACGTTCAAAGATAAATGGAACTTTCAGTATTTTGTGATTGAGTCCAGTAATAAGGCGCTATGTTTAATTTATAATGAAACCATAGCTGTTCTCAAAGAATATAACATTAAACGACACTATGAATCGAAACATCTTCAAAATTACTCTAAGTATACAGGAAGTTTGCGGACGAAAAAATTTGAAGCTTTGAAGAGCGGACTCAAATCGCAGCAATCTTTGTTTACCAAAGCGAATACTGAACAAGAGTCTGCAACTCGCGCCAGCCTTCGTGTGGCTCTTGAAATCGCAAAACGTGGCAAACCATTCACCGATGGAGAAATGATAAAAGAATGCTTGATTGCAGTAGCCGAAGAAATATGCCCCGAAAAGGTAAATTTATTTAAAAGTGTCAGTTTGTCAGCAAACACCGTGGCTCGGAGGGTGCAAGACATCGCAGAAAATATATCATCTCAACTATCTGACAAAAATAGACATCATGAGGGGTTTTCTCTAGCATTGGATGAGTCAACGGATGTGTCAGATACTGCTCAGATGTTGATTTTTATTCGCGGAGTAGATAAAAGCTATGAAGTGTATGAAGAATTTCGTGATATTGATAGTATTCACGGGACGACAACCGGGGCAGATATTTTTAAGGGAGTTGAAAATGCCATTAATAAAAAGAACCTTTGATGGAGAAATTTGAAATCTATTACAACTGATGGAGGTAAAAATATGTGTGGTAAAAATAAACGAGTGGTTGCACTTGTGTCAAGGTTGTAGAAAATGATGGTGGTTCAAAACCATTAGTCTTGCATTATATCATTCATCAACAGTCCTTGTGCGGAAAATGTTTGGATATGTCTGAAGTTCCAAAACCAGTCATATCAGTTGTTAACTTCATCAGATCCACTGGGCTGAATCACCGACTATTCCGCGAGTTTATTGAAGAGATTGGAGAAAATGACTTACCATATCATACTGCCGTAAGCTGGCTTAGTTGCAGAAAAGTCCTTAAGCGCTTTTTTGAACTTCGAGCGGAGATCGAAATTTTTTTAAATGAGAAGCAGCGCCCTTTTGCCGATTTAGAAAATAGTGAATGGATGTGGAAGTTAGCATTCTATGTCGATTTGACGAATCATATGAACGAACTGAATTTGAGATTGCAAGGAGAAAATCAGCTTCGCCCTGATTTATACACCAATATCAAATCCTTCAGGCAGAAAATAATACTATTTCAATCGCAATTACGTAAAAAATGTTTCACACATTTTAAAACATGTGAAATATTCAGCCACACTACAGAGACTGGGTTTCCCGTCAATTTTGCAATCGAAACTTTGAGTGCTTTGAAGATAAATTTTGATACTCGTTTCTCAGATTTTGATGTCATTGCGAATGAAATCAAGCTTTTTCAAAATCCTTTTGATTCTGACATTGAAACCCTGGCTCCGGAAGTCCAAATGGAAATTATTGATTTACAGTGCATTGATATGATTAAGAACAAATATCAAAATTCATCTTTGTTGGAATTTTATAAGAGCCTTCCACTGGTACAATTTGATAATTTGCATAAATTTGCTCGTGGGTTGTTTTCTGTTTTTGGTACTACTTACTTGTGTGAGAAAACGTTTTCCAAGATGAATACACAAAGAATGTTTACAGATCTCGATTAACCGATGAGCATCTTAAATCTCTTTTAATAATTGGTACAAGTAAAATTGATCCACAACTACAAACTATTGTCGGTGGAAAATCACAATTACATAAATCTCATTAGTGTTTTTGTTTTATTGTGATTAGTGGGATTCATTTCAATTATTTGTTAGTTATTAATATGCTTAAGTTTAGATCAGTGATGGGGAAACTACGGCCCGCGGAAAGGTTTAATCCGGCCCGTTTAAGAGTGCCGTCGTGAGAATGTTTGAACGCCTTCTTACTTCGTAATTTGACGACCCGCATAAAAACTACCTGCGGGGATATTCAAAACACAATAGTATTCTGGACAAATCCATCCGACCCAAACAGCTGACTCCTCTTCGCTCGAAACTTCCAGACATTCACGCATTTTCGATTCATTGTTCTGTTTTTCCGAAAGAACCGCAAAACTCCAATTCCCGAACAATCCTTGCAGGTAGGTATAAATACAAGCGAGGCCGCCCGAAGATCAGTTAGTTAGCGACTTAGTCAGTCATCTGCAATGACCCGCCGTGACTCGAGTCATTGTTTGTGTAATCTCCGAATCTCCCACTGCCTCAACAAACACCCACGCAAGAGCATTAGTTAGCAATGAGGATAATGACAATGTTCGGCTCATCTTATATATGCGAACAAATCTTTTCAACAATGAAGCTTAGGAAAACTTCTTTAAGAAACAGAATTACAGATGAGCACCTTTCATCAGTTTTAAGAATTTCTGCTTCGCAAATGGAACCGGACTATGATGAAATTTTGATAAAACAGTCTCAATTTCATTTTTCTCATGCACCATCAACCAGTAATAACACCAGAAAATAAAGTGATAATACTTCACATCAAGAACTACACTAAATTCATTTTATATTTTGTGCTTATAATTTTCTTACCTTTTGCTTTTTTACTGTTAAAATAATAAGTGTATATAATAATATATGTATATGTTTATAGAACACATAAACTTTTTAACGATTAAGCATTATTCTTTGGTCCGCTACGATCGTCTAGTTATTACAAATGGCCCGTCTTAAGAAAAGTTTCCCCACCACTGGTTTAGATACTTAAGTTTTCTGCGTCATCATTTCTGCCGTTAAGTTTTACCTTGCTGGTAAATAAAACCGAGCAATTATCATTCTGTGTTTTCTTCTTCAACTTATCACAGCGATAGTGACAACAATAAATCATTGGCCGTCGGGGGCCGGATTTGGCCCTCGGGCCGTAGTTTGGAGACCCCTGATCTAGAGCTACTGCACTTGCTATTTACATATTTACTTTGGAGGATAAAAAAATATAACTTGACGGAGTTTTTTTTTAATTTTAATTATTTAAAAATTAAGCTAACATTTGGAATTTTTCTGCGATAATAACTAAAAATATTGCAACGAAAAGCTGTTTTTTAAATCCTCTTAAATTTTTTTTACATTGATAGCATTGTTTTGATCTTTAAATTAAGTTTCTATTTTTAATGAATTAAAAAAAAATACTGTAATTTCATTTTCCAACAATTAATTTCTCACAAAATGAAAGTAGAATTTAACCTGCAAGAGCACGTTAAGAGTGTAAAAGTGCTTTGCCGTTACTTTGACAAAAACTCAAACGGAATGATTAAATGAACTCTTATTGCAAATTATAACGAGGAAAGTGGGATGCTCAGCACGTGTTGAAACGGTAGCGTAATGTTAAGGAATAAATATAAGAGGGGATATTTTCCACATCATTCCATAACAGTTGATTGAAAATCAGATATA
This sequence comes from Argiope trifasciata, assembly GCA_026543055.1. Classification (NCBI taxonomy): domain Eukaryota; kingdom Metazoa; phylum Arthropoda; class Arachnida; order Araneae; family Araneidae; genus Argiope; species Argiope trifasciata. The sequence goes on from JAPMOQ010060878.1 coordinate 35,589, forward strand.
TATATATATAGTGCAATGAATAAATACTCGTAAGGTTTCTATAATAATGCGAATAAGGTGACTATCGAAATTTGAAGTTTAAATATATTTGACTGGTAAGTTATGAAGACAGCAAGGTATATAAGTATTTAATTGAAAATTTTAGAGTGCATTACTCATGGCGAACCAGATTGAATAATTCTAGAGATATTATATAAATTATGACAATTATTTTGTTGAACACATAAGACTCAAATGCTGATGGACTCTGTTTTCAATATTAATATTAAAAAAAGATTAATAGCTTCAGTAAAAAATGTTTTTATATTAATTGCATTTTAATCAGTTCCATTTTAATTTAATAATGAAATTTTGTGGGAGCTGACAGATATTTAGAGAGACATATAGTACATTTCGGGATTAAGACCTTTATAAATGAGTGAGTGCATTATGTGACTATCAAAATTTGAACTTAAAAATATTGTGATGAAGTAGCTATTAAAAGACAAGTTATATAAAGTATTTAATTGACAATGACATTACATAAGGTATTTAACTGAACATTTTAAAGAGATTAAGATTGGTGAATCGGCTGGTCACCAAAGGCGGCTAGTTTTATAAAGCTCAAAGTTTAAAAAGCTCAAAACAAAAACCTTCACTGACGTAACAAAATGCAATTTTAGGTAGCTGACTCTTTTCATGAGCATAGATTGGTTTTTATTATTAATTCTTTCCATAGAATACTGAAATAAAAAGTTTCTGATAGAGCGCTCAGTAACTAAGGAGGATCTGTAACGACTGATTATTTAAAAACATTAATTAATGATATGCGCAGCCATAAAATTAGATGGGAAAAGAGCTCAGGCTATGCCGACTGCAATTGAAAATTCACTTTTCCGACCTTCATAGCTTCCGTCGAAAGTCATCTAAAGAAATGCTAAAATTGCAACTCAAACTCATATAAGCCAATCTTTTCCAGTCCAGCTGAAGCACCAAAAGTAGCTTGTTACTGTTTGCGGCCTGGTGATAAGGTTTCGGCTTCCGAACCGGAGGGTTGCAGGTTCGAGTCCCGATTAAACCGAAGAACCACCATTTAAAGGGCCGGTTACAAGACCTTCACCCGTCTGCAGACGAGGCATGAGTTCCCCCTTCGACCTCTCTTGCGGTTTTCTGGACTCCTTTGATGCATAAATATTTTACCGAAAAATTAGCGGTAAAATGCTCAGTAAAATGAAGATAAATGCCTGAGCATTTTACCGGCAATTTGTCGGTAAAATGCTTAAGAATCAAAGGATCCCAGAAAACGGCAAGAGGGGTCAAAGGGGGAACTCATGCTTCGTCTGCAGACGAGTGTAACCGGCCCTTAAGTGGGTCTGGTGCGCGTTAAATCTGTCGGTGCAAAACGTCTTCCCGCTGGTGTGGCGTGGAGAGGGGAGTGCCAGCTGAGGTGTCGTCCTCGTCATTTTGTCGTGGTTCAAAGTGAGGTGGTCCATCCCAAAATAGCCCTAGTGTTGCTTCAAAACGACGCGTTAATATAGCTAAACTAAACAAACCTTCTGCTCTGACTACCTTACACTACCCCTTAAGTCAATGTTTTCCAACCTGTGGGGCGCGCCCCCCTAGGGGGCGCGATACTGTTGCAAGGGGGGCGTGTAGCTGTTTCCAAAATATCATTTTCAAATACAAACCAAAAAAGTCAAATAGGTGTCAAAAATGAATCAGCAGTATACGTAATCCACAATCCTCGCCGCGGATTTTTGGTGTACAAATGCTAAAACATCCCATTCATACTCTTCTTCGAAATATCTCGCTTTCGCGTTTGGAGCCGAGTACCGGTGGATCGTGGAATCAAAAGATAAGCACTTGCAACATGCCGGTTATTCTCGTGCTTACTCGCGCCAAACTTCAGTAAACAGAAGCATCTGATTGTTTCTGTTTTCTATGAACAGAATTAGTTCGTTAGTAGTGCTTACGATAACCACGTTTATATATAGAATGAAACACTTTGCTTTGGTAACTTCTAAATAAATGAACATCGAGGTAAATTTCATAACAGTTATAATAGTACCTTATTAACCAGGAAATTTTAATTTAATGTTGAGGCAGTTTTTCGGCGCTAGCGCGAAGTGCCAGGGGTATAAACATCCGAAACAATAAAATAACATCCTGTCTGATGTTAATATACTATTTTTTCACTACTAGCGCTTTTTTACTTTCTCGTAAATTCACCATTAACCGTTGTTGACTCAACCGGCCAGACGGGAGTGTCGCCAGTGAAAAAGCAGCACAAAATGACTTTAGTTATTATTATTATTTTTTGCTGTCTAATCATTTTTCTTTATTTATGTTTCCGGTAGATTTTGTATTCGATCAGTCGTCATTCTGTATTCGCAATTCGCTCGTCTTTATTCGTCACATTAAAATGGTAAAAATATTCTTTGAGGTCTGCTTTCTTTGCGTAAGATTCAATTAATCTTCGAAATGAGGTGAGTAGATTTTCATTTCTTAATCATTCATCAATCATTATTCATTTATTCTCAGTCGTTGATTCTACAACCGTTTTAATTGAGTAATATGAATATTGTTATTGGAAAAATTCACGTTTATGTAAGAAGAGCGCAAGTTATTTTTATGTTGTTTATATTCCAATAATTAATTTTGACAAAAAAATTAGTTTTTAATTCTACATTTAAAAATTATCCCAATTAAGACTGATATTTTATTTAAAAGAAAATATTAATATAATTGTATTGTATTTTAAATTAATATAAAATCTTTGATTTAAAATAATACTTCTTTTAGATGGATAAATACGTAACTGGCTTGAAAAGAAAATTGAATAAAGCAGAAGCAGAGGGCAAAAGAGATGATAAAAATATCGGAAATATATCTTCGCAAAATAGTAAACCTAAATATAGAAAATATGATCCAATGTATTTATCATTAGGATTTACATATAAGGTTATTAATGGCCAAGAACGTCCATTGTGTTTGCTGTGTATGAATACTTTGGCCTCAGACAGCATGAAACCAAATAAATTAAAACGACATCTTGAAAAAGTACATGCAGATCACGCTGGCAAGACAAGAGAATTTTTTCAAAGAAAATGAGAGAATTTAAATAAACAACAAGAAATATTTTCAAAGACCACGTCTGTAACACAAAAAGCATTGCTTGCGTCATATAAAGTTTCTTATAGAATTGCTAAATGCAAAAAACCCCATTCAATTGGAGAAACTTTGGTGCTACCTGCAACTATTGACATGATAGAAACGATCCTTGGTGAATCATATGCTGATCAACTTAAAATCATTCAACTTGCAGATAATACGGTGGGAAGACGAATATCCGATGTATCTGAAGATCTTTGCGATCAATTAATAGAAAAAGTAAAACTATCGCGTTGCAAGTAGATGAGGCTACCGATGTTCTTAAGGATGCACACTTGATAACATATGTAAGATATGTTGTGGAAACTGATGTTAGAGAAGACATGTTATTCTGTAAACCTATTGAATTCAATACTACAGCAAGGGAGGTTTTTAAAATCATTGATAATTTTTTTGATGAAAATGGCATTTTGTGGGAGAACTGTGTTGGACTATGCACAGATGGAGCTCCATCTATGACAGGAAAATATGCTGGTCTACAGACACTAGCTCGAAAGGTGGCTCCTCGTGCAGTTTGGACGCATTGCATGATTCATAGACAATCACTTGTTTCAAGAGATATGGGTGAAGATCTACATACAGTATTTGAAATTATTACAAGAGTTGTAAATTTTATCAAAAATGGCCCATTAAGAGGAAGGATTTTCTCAAAATTGTGTGATGACATGGGTTCAGAATATAGATCACTTCTATACTATTGTGATGCACGTTGGCTTTCTAGTGCCAAAGCACTTCAAAGGGTGTTTGAGCTAAAAGAAGAGATCTACATATTTCTTAGTGATGATAATAGAGATGAAGCACGCTTGTTTTATGACATGAAATTCCTTGTAAAACTTGCGTATTTAGTTGATATTTTTCAAAGACTCAGTATTTTAAGTAAATCAATGCAAGGGGCTCAAATTCATGCTTTTACGCAGAAAGACAAGATTACTGCGTTAATGAAAAAATTGGAACTGTGGATAATAAGTTTAAAAAAAATAACTTTGACATGTTTCCCACTTTTAAAATTACCTGTCTTGCTGATGAAATAGGAGAAAGTAAAGTTCTTATTAATAAACATTTGACCAGTCTATGGAAGCAATTCTCGTTGTACTTTAAAGATCTTGACATGTCCAAATATGAATGGATTAGAAACCCTTTTGTGGTTGAAAAATATGATTATTTTGGCCTTACGACAACAGAGCAGGAAATGATAATTGACTTATCTAGTGATAGTACATTAAAGCAGATGTTTCGAGATGAAAATAATATTGTTACGTTTTGGCTACGAGTAAAGGACGATTTTCCTACTTTGACAAACAAAGCTTCAGAAATTTTATTGCCATTTGTAACATCTTACCTATGTGAAACTGGTTTTTCTACAGAAGCTGTCTTAAAAACAAAGTATCGATCTCGATTAATGATTGAAAAGGAACTGAGAACCACGATTTCTTCAATGATACCACGGTTTGAGAAAATTTGTGCTGAAAAACAAGCTCAACCATCGCATTAAATTTTTATGTTGTAGTAGTATTAATTATATATTCTTTTTTTGTTTTGTTATTATATTTCTTATAATAAATATATTATATTTTTACATAATATTGTATATTATTTTGTAGCCCATTAAATAAATTATAATATTAGTTGAGTATTTATGAAATTTGATTTTTAGATAAATTAACGGGACGCTACAGTTTGTTTTTCAAAGGGGGGCGCATTAATTTTTTTTAAAAAGGGGGCGCCGGTACAAAAAGGTTGGAAACCACTGCCTTAAGTAGAAGCTCCTAAGCACTTAAATTCCTCACACGTCTAGTTCAAGTAGAGCTCATTTAGCTAGCATTTTTAATGTGTCTAGCACAGAGTAGGAGAAAAAGAGATACTATTCCCATAGACATTCATGGAATTTTTTTTTAATGTAGAAATTCACTTAGACTGTAGCGCCACACCTTGATGCCATTGAACTAATAGAAAATGGGTCACTCTGATGTCACGGACATAGATATGAGATTATAGTGTCTTGATAATTGTTAACCAAAAAGTATAAATAGTCTCATCCCCCTTTATGCAAATCGTCACTCAATTTTCATGACGTTGTGTTATTGATCACGTGATCGGAAGTCGTCGGGTAGGCGGTGACTTGCGATATGTTTGATATTTAAAAGGCTGTTCAGGCTTTGATGCACTTTGTTGATGGGTAGCTCTTTATAGAATGCTGAAACTCTGTCCATAGTATCCTCGGATAGTTAACTCTCTCGACCTAAACTCTGTCAATTTAATATTTGAAGGCATGTGTTATCTGTTCGGAGTATATTATTTTTCCTGTTTGTTAAATTATAGTTAGGCACTATAAACTGAATTGATGATGAACAGTTTTTTTTTAAATAAAGGGATTTCTTCCGAAGGCATCATTATTTCTCTGTCATTTAATACACTGTGCAACTCTGCTGCCACGTAGTTGTGGCAAACAATAATCATGTAAATAGTAAGCTAATTTTTTTGACGAATATTAAAAAAATGCATAATTAATAATTTATTACTACTTTTTAATATTCTTCTCCAAGTAGATCTGAAATTGTAATTTTATCAATTTATGCATCATTCTCAAATCTACACAACAGGGCTCAGTGATACTGTAAGAACTTGATATATCGTGCACGCAAAAGCATCAAGTGCTGAAATTGATACAGGCCAAGAGTATCAGGAGCTCATTATCAGTCCGTATACTTTCACCTACACACTCTTCTCTCACACCCATTCCAATTCTACAAATATTTTTCCTTTCTAAAAAAATTTACCCAGGCAATTCTGAAATATAAATTTTAATGAAACATATTCAACGGGCCAATTTATTGATATCATTTTTAAATGGCTAGTCAAAATGGAAGATACTGCATAAATTGTTTTATTTTAAAAATATTTCATTTGCTTTGGAAATCGATTTAGGAATCTTTGTTTTCCTCACAGGAAGCAATGTTAATTAACTCAATGATTGGCACCATATGAAGAAGTTGAACCTTGCATCACGAATTCCGTCAAAAGCACTCGCTTGCATAGCTTTCAGCAACGGATATCTTCTCATCTTAACAGAGCTAAGTTTTCGGACGCAACACCACTTGAGAACCTACAGTGGCATTGCCTCGCGACCACTCACGAAAACTCAGCACAACACTTCATAAAATATATTTGAATAAATTGATTCGTCAGAGTCAATTTAAGAGAAATTTCTTTTCTTCGACTCGATACTCGACCGAATCATTGATATTAGCCTTTGAAGGAAGCTGAAACTGCTACAGAGCATTGCTGGAGGAAAAAATATAAACTAAACAAAAAATTATAAAAAAAGTGGTAGTATAAAAGTTACAAAAATTATTTTCTTTTTTGTCACTGAATATTGAGAAACTAGCTGGCAGGCACCCGGCGCGTTACTGCCGCAGAAGAAATAATCTTGGAAATATCATTTGAAATTTGTTATAGTTATGTTTCTTAATTAAGAATGATATTTATTTTCTTGTCGGCAATGTATGCATTCATTGAAAGTGAAGGATATATAAAGGAGAAGAATAAATAGCATTTATTCTATTTTTATTATTCTATTCTAGAAATAAAATTCTTTTTTATATGTTAAATTTGTGCATTCTTTTGGAATCGTAAAGCTTGGCGTTCTTTCAGAATGGTAATGAAAGAAACTATTTATGGTATCTTGTGAATCATTTAATATTCGTTCAGAATGCTCAAGTTTAATGTTAGAAAATACGATTAAAATATTTTTTTAAATTGATTAAGCATTGAAAATACTGAAAATTTATTTTTTGAAAACTAAGATCATGTAACATTATTTGAACTATAATATTTTTGGAAATTACTGCAGAAAACTCTAAAATTTTATTAAATGTTTTGTTAAAATTTCAAACATATAGGATTGTTTCCCCTAGATATGGTACAGAAGTACCTCATGTTCTGCGTTCATTTCTTGTCACAGTATTTTAAAAAGACGATGATTAAGAGCTCTACTTCTAATAAAATTCACAGTTTTAATAACTATTGACAATACTTATTTTAAGCTGGTTGGAAGAGTTTTTGTAGCCAGTGCATGTCTATGTAAAAAACAATGTGTAACAATAACATTAAGAGCCTCTTTTTTTACCAAATGGGCAAAACCAGATTTAGTGCCAAGCATCACAGGTGCTCCATCCGTACAAAGGGAATGAATTTTTTGTATCCGGTCGAAGTCTTATTTGGAAAAGAAAACATTTAAAATCGCTAAAACATCAACTGCCTTTGTAGTTTGCAAAAGAGGCACACAAAATAAGAATTCTTCTTTGATAGTATCAGCAGGCACGTTGCGAAGTTGACTACAATTCGAGATGTCTGTAGTTTCATCCATTTGCATACTAAAGGGAAATGGCGGTGCTTTCAATTCATCGATGATCTGTTTCAAGATATTGCAAGAAACTTCAACTATTCATGAATGTATCACATCCTTTAACAATGGAATAGCCTCAAGTTTTTTTCTCTGCTCCAGTCCACAAACTAATTCAACCATTTCCAGCGCACATGGCTTAATTAATGTCTCTACAATAGTATGCAGTTTCTTACTTTTGGCAATATGATATGCAACTCTGAAAGATGCCTCAACCAAAGGTTTTTGTGGAATACCAAATCCAAGTTTGATTAATGCTCCAGATTTCGAAAACTGGGCTTTCTTCTTTGTAAAAAATTCTAGATCTTTAGATGCATTTTCAAGATGAAGAGATTTGAGATGCTCTATCAATTTTGCCGGTTTCATACTGGCGTTTGCCAAAACTTTTCTACACAGAAAGCCTTGTGGCTTTTCAAAACCATCCGATTCTTTCATGCAGCAGAATCCATATTTTACATAATTTTCGTCATCTTCCTTCTTTTGGACATTTTTGGGTCCAAAAAATATCAAATAATCAAATAAAACATTAAGAACAAATATTAAGACACAAAAAAAACTTGAAAAATTTTTTTTAATTACAACTTATAAAAAAGTAAAACAAATATTTTGTTTTAAAAATTTGCAAGAACTTTGAGGAACTGGTTTTAACGTCACTTTATTTCCGAGTGAATTAAAATTCAAAGGCTATTTTGTGTTTCTAAAAATTTCACATTTTATATGGTTTGCGAATGTTCTTTTCCTCAGGTCCTATTATTAGGAAATGGCAGACAGACGGCTTACAGAGGTTGCACGTGACAAAAAAAGTTAATATAAAAAATATTGATGCAAACATTTTAAAAATTAGGAGCAGTCGGCGGACCCCCAAAATATGACCCATGGACCCCCAAAGGGTCCATGAACCACAGGTTAAGAAACCCTTCTCTAATGGAATTTCTCATTGGCGAAAGAAGTACATTCTGTCATTACGATGTCTGTTATACTGATTTCAGCTATTCATTTTAATTTTTGGAAACACGTAAAATTTGTCCACTAAATTTTCATTACATCTATTTAAAGAATTTTTTATCTACCACTTTTAATATTGGAATAATACTATTGAAGTAAAATCGCCATTTTGCAGCTATATAACTAACGATAGCTAACGATAAAACGGAAAAAATTCCCCCAATAATGCTAAAGTTTACGAAGGATTTTAATAAGATCTTAGAACAATTGCACGCAAAATTTGGAATAACTAATAATGTTCTCGCAAATGGTTTCATAAAATTTTTTCCAAATAGTGTTGAATCCCACATTAAAATGCAGGAGTTTTGCAAGGAACAAAATTTCGAATTCTGGGTCATTCGACCCAAAGCACATAGACCAGTGAAAGTAGTCTTTAAAGGTCTACCATTAGAATATATGACCGAATCGCTCGAAGCGGAACTTAAAAATAAAGGCTTTTCAATAAATAAAGTAATTAGGCTAACCCAGCAGAGAACCCGAAAACCTCTCCCATTCATACTTGTCGAACTCAATAAAAATGAGAAAGTTGACCAAATTTACAACATCCAAAATATTGACTTCTTAAAAGTCACTGTCGAGCAGTACAGAGGCCGTTCTACTATTTCTCAATGCTTTAACTGTAATCTGTTTGGACACACTGCATCAAATTGCTCCATGAAACCACGTTGTTTAAAATGCGGATCAAATCACCAAACCAGAGAGTGCCAAATAACCGAAAAAATAATAAACCCTAAATGTATAAACTGCGAACAAGAGGGACACGTAGCTTCTTATAAAGGCTGTCCAAAATTCCCAAAACCAGTAGAAAACCCCCTAAATCGCGCAAACAACTTTAATTCAAATTTTGTCAAATCCAATAAATCATATGCTAGTATAACAAATCCAAATCAAACACCCCAAGCCAATAACTTTAAAATACCTGAATTTGTCAATCACCAAACCCCAAATCAACAAAACTCCAACATACCTTTTGCTGATTTTACAGATATGCTTTCTGCCCTAAATGAACTCAGGCAAATTTTTAATTCGTTCCCCAACCTATTTAATGCTCTAAAAGAGATGAAAAAAGAACCCAACCCAATGAATAAATTATTTATACTTGTTAACGCTATGGCAAATATCCCACCTAACTAAGCAAACTCTAACTTTAAACTAAATAAAATTTTCGAAGACTTGCAGTTGAAGGAGAGCCCGCTTCAACATCAGAAGCTATCTCCTGTAGTAGCGTGGGTGTAAAAGAGGTTTCGCCATGGCTGTTGGTGGAATGGCAGGAACTGTTCTTCCTCGTGGCAGGTCAGGACTTCATCTGGCGCTACTCTGCGAAGCAGAGTAGTCCCCTGGTGGGGAGAGAGGAGAGGGTGGACCAGCGTCCAATCAGCAACTAGTTCATGAGGGGTGGATGAGGATGGTGTACCGGCGACCAGAGACTGAAACCAGGCTAAAGTTTAAGTTTTCTATTGTTTGTTCAGAGCCAGTCATTACAGTTAAAATTTAAGAGAGTTAAAAATTAGATAAGCAAAACATTTCTGGGTCTATTGATTTTCCGGTCAGGGTTGTATATTTCTATTTCCTTTATAGCCTCATTTTCATGAGCATCTAGGGTTTGGTAGAATTTAGTGGCTATTTTGATTATGGTTTGTTTGAGGGTAGGGTACCTGAGAGCTTTGTAGATTTCAGAACTTGGCATGGCCCAGGTGGCCCTACAGATATTACGGATTACCATGTTTTGTTGTCTTTCAATTAGTTTTAAGTTTGATTTTGCCGCATGTCCCCAAACAGGGCATGCGTAAGTCAGAATGGGACGCAAATAGGCTGTGTAAATAAGCAACTTGGTGTCCCTATTCATTTTAGAATTCCGAGATATAAGTGGGTAAAATCTACGCGATTGCGCTCGGAATTTGCCCGTTAAATATTTAAAATGTGCCCTCCAATTAAGTTTGCGATCCATAATTACGCCGAGATACTTGGCTTCTTGAGACCATGGGATGTGTTTACCTTTTATTTGTACTTTTCCAAACTCTTTGTCTCGGGGGGCTTTGTGGAATAACACTGCAACAGTTTTATCCGCATTCAGTTCGATTTTCCACTTCTCCATCCAGTCCGTGATAGTTTGGAGGTGTCTCGTCAGTGCTATTTTAATGAAATTTGCGTTGTGGTTTTTTGCCAGAATTGCGGTATCGTCTGCATATAAGCACAACAAAGTGTTGAATTGCTTTGGGATATCATTTATATAGCAGGAGAAAAGAATTGGACCTAGTTTCGAGCCTTGTGGTACTCCTGCTTGTATGTTTTTGATGTCTGAGAGTTCGTTTTTCACCCTGACTCTAAAGCTTCGATCGTTTAGGTATGAGACTATTGTTTTGATTAAGTAAGTGGGAGTATTGTACTTTATTAATTTGTAAATTAATCCATTGATCCATACCCGATCGAAGGCTTTTTGAATGTCTAGGAAGACAGCGCCTGCTTTTTGTTTATTTTGAAATCCTGACGTGATGTATTCAGTTGCTCTAATTAATTGATGTGAGGTGCATAAGCTAGGTCGGAAACCAAATTGCTCGGGGCACAAAATGTTGTTTTCTTCTAAGTGCTTGTTAAATCTTTTTAAGATTAAGCTCTCTGCAATTTTGCTGAGAGAAGAAAGTAGTGAAATTGGTCTATAGCTGGCAGGGTCGGTGGGGTCCTTTTCTGGTTTATAGATAGGAACCACTGTGGCTGTCTTCCATCGTGCTGGGAAATGGCCTATTTCCAAAATTTTTTGCACTAAAAGGGTGAAAAATAGTATAATGTTCAGTGGGAGGTGTTTAACCATGTTGTTTGTGATGTTATCTTGTCCGGGGGCTTTCCTCTTTTTCAGTTTCTTAATATTTTCCACTACTTCAGATGGCTTGACGGGTTCAATGTTTATGTTTATGTTGCGGTCATTGCCGTCTCGTGGCGCCATCTGTGTGTTGTAGTATGCATTAATAGTTTCTTCGACCTCGAGTTCGGTTTCCTCATGTGTTAGTGGGTTTAATTTAAATGGATTCTCCAGGCTAGTTGCAAGGAAGTTTGCTTTCTCGAGGTCGGTTTGTGCAATTCCGGCAGGACCTTTAAGGGTCGGAATGTTTTGTTTTTTCTTTTTAAAGGGGGATACAAATTCCCATACATTTTGGTTTACGGCATCAATGTTTATCAGCTTATTGAGGAATTCTCTATTTTCGTTTTATTTTGATAATTTTGCAATTTTGTTATTAATTCTATTTAGTAGTTTTTTACTTTCGGGGCGACGATATTTTTGGTATTCCTTTCTAATTCTGTTTCTTATTGCATTTAGAGATTTTATGGCTGGGTCAAAATATTGCTTTTTGTTATGAGCTGGGATGGAGTTTCTATTTTTGGCATCTGAGATCACATTTTCTATTTTTTCAGCTAGGCTGTCTATTTCATTTGGAGATTCTATTTTAGTGATGTTAAAAATAGTGTTACTTAAATCATGTTTGTATTGTGTCCAGTTAGTGCGTGTATTAGAGTTGATTACTGGTAGTGTGTATTTGAAGTGAAAGTTCAGAGCGACCGGGTTGTGGTCAGAGCTCATTTCTGGAAGTGATGTGATTTCGTAGGGAAATAAAAAGTCTTTAACTATTGTGAGGTCAATTGTGGTTTCGCTGTTAGTTCCGTATCTAGTGGGGTCTGCGGGGGCAATTATTTCAAGACCTGCATTTTCAGCGAATCTTTTGAGGGTGTGACCACGTGGACAGTTTGTGTTGTTGTACCAGTCTTTGTGTTTTGCATTGAAATCCCCGCAGATAATTTGGTTGGAACTGACTTGTAGGATCGTTTCAAGATCAAATGTAAACATGTGCATGTCTGAGTTGGGTGGAATGTAAATAGAGGTTAGGGTTATGGTGTCGTAATTTTTAGGTTTAAATGCCACGATTGTTGCTTCAACGTAATGCAGTGCGGGTGGTATAATCTGATGATGCGTGATTGAATTTAATATAAAAATCATGGTTCCTCCACTGGAGTGTGCCGGGTCTTGGTCATTTCTATAGCTGTAGTAGGATTCATAATTTGCGAGGTAGACTTTTTTCCCAGGTCTCAAGTGGGTTTCCTGAATTAATATTGCGTGGGGCTTGTGCTTATTTACGAACAGTCTCAGCTCATGAATTTTGTGCCTAATCCCATTTGCGTTCCAATAGACAATTTTTAAGTTGTTGGCTCTGAACGTTACTCAGAAGCAGATTGATCATTGCGTGCGAGCTCGTTTACAAGTATTCCTAATTTATCCGTGGTGTTGGTTATATTTGCCATTTGTTTGAATATATTAATTATCGTAGGGAATTCTTCTATAAATTTTTTAATTTGATTAATTACATTTATTATTTCCGCGAGATTTATCCCTTGGAGAATATTACATCCATCACTGTCATTGCCTATTTGAGTGACATTTGCTTTAGGAGGTGGCGCCATCTGTTGTTGATTGTTGCCGTGAAAAAGTTGCGAAAAATTTATTCCCTGTCTAATTTTATTTTGGTCCGCTCCAAAGGAGCGGTAATTATTCGTTGGGGATGGTCTATTTATTTTCGGGAATTTTTCACAACCCCTGTATGCCGCGACGTGACCAAATTTTTCACAGTTAATGCAGAAGGGATTTTCAATTTTTTCTTTTATTGTGCATTCCCGGGTGAGGTGTTCCCCTTTACATTTTAAGCAACGCGGCTTCATGTTGCAGTTTTGTGACCTGTGGCCAAAATTGTTGCAGCGGAAACATTGTGAGATGATATTTCTCCCTTTGTACTCCTCTATTGTTACTTTTAAATAGTTAATTTGTTCTATTTTGTATATGTCTTTAACATTTTCGGTCCTTTGGAGTTCTATCAGGAAAAGCGGTAGGTCCCTGCGAGTCTTTTGATGCTTCATTTGTGTTACTTTTTCCACACTGAAGCCCTGTTCAATTAGGAATGTTTTAATTGACTCTGGGAAGGTTTGAATATGTAGCCCTCTTATAACAACCTTGACAGGTCTTTCCGTTTTTGGTCTGATAACGTAATGTTCGAAGCCTTTTTGTTTACAAAATTCATGTAAATCTTTATAGGTTTTGTTGTCCGGTGGGTATATTTTTATGTATCCATTTCCTAGTCTATTTTCCGTTATTCCAAATTTTTCGTTAATTATTTTCAGTATTTTATCATAATCAGAGTTGAATTTTAACATGAGTGGAGGTGTTTTCCTAACAGTGATAGGGGGTGCGTTTCCCTCCTGGCTATCCTGCTCGTTTATGGTTAATTGTGTGAATCTATTGTTAATGGTAATATTATTATTTGGGGTTGCCGGGGGTGTGGATCTAGCAGCTTTCCTTTTATGGACAAGCGTAAATTCTTCCTCACTATTTGTTTTAGTTTCCTTTATCTGGTTACAAGTCTCAGGGGTAATACACGCCGGATAACAATTCATCTCACCCATTAATTGCTCCATTCTTGCCTTTTCATCTTTTAGTCTAGTCTGGGCCCAGCAATACTCGTACGATGAGGGATCTCTACATTGTGAGCTGTTCGCAGTTCTTTCGGCTTCCATGACTTTGGTGTTTACGAAGACCATGGATCTGTATAAATTCTGACGACCGATGCAAATGCCGCATGGTCTTAACTCATCTTCTATTTGCATAGACTTATCATCATCATCATCGCTGCCTTCGACGCAGAGTCTTTTAGCAGCCTCCTTCCCCGCCATGCCGTTCCGCGAAGTTCTGAAAAGAACAAGTTCGGCGGAACAAAGTCTTCAGGATAGTGGTCAACAGGAACAATCAGAAAGACGACCTGCAGGTTCAAATCCCAAGCGCTGAACTGAATGAACTAAATAAAATTTTTCCTCTAACTCTCTTTAAATAGTCTCACCTCAAAAGCCCTCAACAGCCAATAGCATAGTTCTCTCAATCCGGTAGTCACGCCTCTCCTCCAGAACTCTTCGTAGTTCCTAGCGGTCAAGTTCAGCTATTTCAATTACTTAATCACCTGAAGACAATAACCGCAGCAATTCCAAACTTAAGGGAAGTACTAACGAAACTGGACAATGAAAAGAACATCTACAATAAGCTATTTATCTTAACAGACGCCTTCGCCCCACAGCAATACCAACCATGAACAACAAATTTAATGGTCTTCTTATTTCCTCGTGGAACGCCAACGGGCTCAAAAACAAAATTTGGGAACTCCGTGACTTTGCGCAAAAAATAAAACCTGACATAATTGCGGTACAGGAGACACATCTTCGCTCCACTGACAACCTAAAAATAGCAAATTACACCTTTTTCTCTACTCCAAGCAGAACTGGCCGAGGCATGAGAGGCACGGGCATTTTCATTAAAAATAACCTGGACTACACCCACTATCCCACACCTACCCTCAGACACATCGAAGCCACCATAATTAAACTCAATATCCCGGGAAATCAAGACTCTCTAAACATCATCTCTACCTACATCCCCCCAGGCTGCAACTCCGCATTCACCTTGGACATCGAAACCCTCATTCAGACAAATTACTCTACCCTCATAATAGGCGACCTCAATGCCAAGCACAGGCAATGGAACTGCGAGAGAGCTAACCCCCAGGGAGTCAACCTCATCTCATTCACCCGAAAACTAAAAATGAAGATAATAGCCCCGGACAACCCAACAAGATACACCTCAAACAGTGAAACTATAATAGACTTTGCAATAGCCCGTAACATGAACTTCATCACCTCAATAGAAACCCTGAATGAACTCTCAAGCGACCACCTCCCAATCCTTCTTAAAATAAATATCAATCAAATCGATAAAAACGAAACCTACAGACTCCGCCCTAATTGGAAGAGATTTAGAGAAAACCTAACAACAAACAGCAGCTACCCGCAAGAAATAAATTCCGCAATAGAAATTGAGATAGAAGCCAAGAAAATTGCATCAGACATAACCAACGCCTACCAGGAAACTTCTAAATTAATTGAAACCTCCATATACGAAACCCCCCCGGAAATCAAACACCAAACCACACTTAAAAACAAGCTTAGAAAAATATGGCAAAATACAAGAAACCAGCAAGACAAAAAAAACCTCATTAGGGCAAGAAATAAACTTAGAAAAATGTGGGAAAACCATAACAACGAAACCTGGACCCATACAATAGAAAATGCCTCCACCGAAGACCAATCAATCTGGAAACTTACTAGAAAATTTACAAACAATAGATTCAAAATGCCCCCTCTTAGAGGTATCAACACAATAGCCTACAGTGATGCTAAGAAAGCGGAGGAAATCGGTAGAAACCTAGAAGATCAATTCAAAATAAATAAAATCACGAATAAACCGCACGATAGAAAAATCAGAACAATAGTCAGGCAATTTATTAGGAAAAAAATTACAACATCAATAAACCCAACGGACCCAAAAGAAGTAATCGAAGCAATCAAGACTACAAAAAAAAAGAAAAGCCCGGGCGAAGATGGGGTAACTAATGAAATGATTAAAAACCTCCCAAGTAAACTAATTATCCGCCTCACCAAACTCATTAATGCCATCCTGAAACTTCAATACTTCCCATGTTACTGGAAAAGAGCAATAGTCATCCCGATCCATAAACCGGACAAAGATCCATTCAACCCAACTAATTACAGACCAATTAGCCTTCTCTCTTCATTAAGCAAAATTGCTGAAAAAATTATCCTCAATAGACTCAAGCCAATAGTCGAAAATAAACTCATCCATACCAATTTGGATTTAAAGATAAGCATTCCACCACTGCACAATTACTAAGAATGACGGAAATAATCAGACAAGGGTGGTCTGAGGGTATGGACACTGGAGCAGTCTTCCTCGATGTGGCAAAAGCCTTTGATAAAGTGTGGCCTATAGGACTAATTTACAAATTCATAAAAATAGGGGTCCCTGACCCACTCACCAAACTTCTAGCAACCTACGTCACCAATAGATCTTTTAGAGTCAAAGTGGGAAAGCAAATGTCAAATATTATACCAATTCAAGCAGGTGTAGCCCAGGGTTCAATTCTGGCGCCTCTATGTTTTAACATATACATTAACGACATAGCCCGATCCTCAAGAACCCAACTCTATCTATTCGCTGACGATACCGCTATCCTAAGTACTAACAAGAACCAACAAACAATAGCAAACGACCTAAATAACCACCTCCAAGAACTCGAACCATGGCTCACAAAATGGAAAATAAAAGTAAACGCTGACAAAAGTCAAGCAATTATGTTCACGAGAAAAAGAAATAATACCACTACGCCCCCAATTCTCAACAAAACTGCAATAGCCTGGAATTCAGAAACCAAATACCTGGGAGTGCATCTAGACCAAAAATTAACTTACTCAAAGCATATCAATAGCATTGCAAAAAAGTTCAAACAGATCAAAGCAAGACTTAACCCTCTCCTAAACAATAGATCAAAACTCTCTGTTAAAAATAAACTTCTCATATACAAAGCAATCCTAAGACCTCAAATTACCTATGCGGCACCAATCTGGGGAGCAGCAGCTAAATCCCAAATAAAAAGGCTAGAAATTCTCCAAAATTCATCACTCAGACAAATTTCTGGAATGCCATGGTTCGTACGCAACAACAATATTCGCAAAGACCTCCAAATAACTACAATAGAAGAATTCATCAAAAAACTTTCAACAACCTTCTTTCAGCGAATAGATAATATGGACAATAGCACAATAATCTCCATCCCCCGGTACGACCCTAACAACCCAAAAAATAAAAGAAGACCTAGGCGCCTTATACAAAACCAAAGCTAACTTAGAAAAAAAAAGGGAAAAAAAGAGAGAAAAAAATAACAAAACTAAGAAAAGGAAAAAAAAAACAGCAGCAAGGGAAGAAAACCTCTTCAAGACCTTGAACGTAAGGGGTGGCACGGAAGAAGAATATAGTGATTGATGTAGCTGTCAAAGGCCCCCCTCGACTTGTCTTTCCTACTCCTGGCACGACTTCCGTTAACAAGGCCAGAATACATACGTCACAGAAATTGATGACGTCGTTGCGAGAGGTGACAGGATGTGGGAGTAAGTTTGGGGGCCGAGGGAAGAATTTCACCCTCTTCAAGTTTCACTGATAAGAAACGAACTCTTCCCCACCCACGCCATTTTTTAGCCAGTGGTCCTTCTGTGTTTGCGTAAACAAGAAGCGCTTTTTCTAATTTGCAAGAAAAATTGGATATACTAAAAATCCTTTGCATTTGGATTTACAAAATATCAGGAACAGAAATGCCTCTGATCTGTTGTGTTCCAAACTGTAAAGAAAATTACAAGAATGGCCCAAGAGTAAGTGTTTTTGCCTTTCCTAAAAATGAAGAGCTTAAAAAGAAATGGTTGAATGCCATACATCGTGAAGGATTTTATCCATCTCCGCATAGCAGGGTAAGCTCATTTAATTGTTTTAAAGTAATGTCAAATATTTCTAAATGAAAAGTCATTTATTTTCGCTTTAGAAATTTAACAGTTCAGTAATATATATTATTCGTGATTTTAATCAAGTGCATTATAAAAAAATTATTTCATAAAATGCTGTAATGTAGGAAATATTACTGTCAACAATAATTAGAATATTTTCCACAATTATGTTTTCATGCTTTGTTGACTATTGCATGTATAACAGCTTTTTCATATTTAAATTTTATTATATAACAGCGATAAATACCTGAGAGTAAACAAATTAAAAATTATCCGTACTTATTATTATATATAGTTTTATGTTGTATATTTGTTACTGTATTTAAATTAAACTTTAAAGAAGTCAATATTTACGAATTATTTCATTTACTGTAGGTCTGTAAATTACATTTTAAAAGAAATGATATTGAAAGAGAAACTAGTTTATTTGATTCGAAGTCAGGAAAATTATTAAGTGCCCCTCTTAAATATCCGAGATTAGTCACTGGAGCAATTCCACCTCAGATGCCAAATTGTGTTATATAAATTAGATGTTTATAGGGTTTATTAAAATAACCAATCTGACTGGAGAAAGACTAGCAAAAACTCTTTTGAAAAGATTAAGTGAACTGCATTTAAATATTATGAATTATAGAGGATAAGCGTAAGGGAAAGATAGCAACTCGATGGGAAAGTACTAAATTTTACAATTTAGAAAAGATGCCCTAAATCCACAGACAATTTATATGTCTTGCACATCATACATTTTTAAAATTTATTAGATTGTGATACCATTTCCAGCAGTATATATTGCAAAAAAAAATTAATATTGCAACTTTTATGTGCTTTTCTATACTTTTGGGGAAACTAAAATGGATTCAGTTAAAGCTATGTATATACAGTTTTTGAAAAAATTTGAGTATACATTTGTTTATTATTATCATGTCCTAGAACGATTTACTGAAGCAAATAGAGATAATACAGCAGTATCCAAAGGTAAAACATTGGATTTTAAGAAATGCTATTTATTTTATACTTTTAATATTGCCCAAAATTAACACTAGCAATGAACTATTTCAAGTAAAAACAGTTGATTTTGATTCAGTATTTTAGATTGATAAGTAAAATTAAAATTGAAGTTCAAAATTTCAGTAGAAAGTTCAATGCATTTTTATACGAAGCAAAACTGATAGGATGCCATTTCAATATTTCCGAAGATTTTAAAAAAAAAAAAAAACGAATTCGAAAAAGAAAAAGATTATATTCCGAAATAACAGAAGTAAAGAAATTTAGGTTTTAAAATATCAGAGTAATTGATAATGCCATTGTACAGATAGAAAATAGAATTACAAATATGTCAACTTAATCAAAAAAATCAGCAAATTAAATTCAGAAAATTACAAGTAAGAAAGAATTGTTGTTGGGCCAGGTGGGAAGAAGCTTAAAAGTATTTTAAGTTCTAATAATAATAAAAAAATCAGCAAAAATGTAAATTTTCTGAAGTAATTAAAGGCAATTACATATAGACAAGCAATAGTACCATAATATGTTTATGCTTTATTTTTTGCATTACAAAACACTTGGGGTTCCAAATGATTTCTTGCACCCTGGCTAATTTATTGAAAAGAACGGCTCCGGTTAAAATTGAAATTTTATACCACAGCTGAAGATGTATATTCGAAATGTACTAGTGAAAAATATTTCGCAGTAATTATAATATATTGAAAAAATGACTCAGATTATAATTGAAATTTTGTACCATAGTTGAAGAAGTATATTTGAAATGTCCTAATCAAAAATATTTCGCAGTAGATATAATATTTAGTGAACGCAGAAGGATGACGATTGCATTTCAGGGCGGAAATCAGAAAATGTATATAGATTGGAAATTTGGTCTGAAGTCAATGCATGATTGAATGATGAAATGAAAAGCTCTTCTAAAATAGGAAAGGAAACTTGATGAATTTAGTAGTGATAAATATATAGTTAAATAAGAAAGTTCCACTAATGTTTCAAAGTTTTGTTTGATGTTTTTTGAAGTGTGAATAGAATGGAATATTTTGTAAAATATTGCTTTCCGGGATTTTACGTGCAGCAAATAGTACTAAAACCATTTTTCTGTAGAATTGTCTTGAAATTGATCAATAATATTTTTCACTTATTAGTTTTTTTGCAAAATAAATAGTTTTAAATCTAGGGGAGATACACCTACTGGGAAACCTGCCCTGCACTTAATGCAAAAAAGGTAATGCATACCAGGCGCCGTACCTCCAAGGTGATGTGGAAAGCGGTTGCAATTTAATTACTAATGGGTTCGACATTATATGTGTATTAATTTGCATTGTATGGATGTTAAAGAAACAACATGAACAAGGGAAAATAATTCCATCTGCCTGTCTGGCGCGCAGAGACTCAACGTTGGGAGAAAGAAGTGTCACCGCTCGTTGTGACGTCACGAAACACCGCAGGGGAGGAGGCAGAAGATGTGCCAGCCATATAATGGGATGGGGAATCCCCCACTGCCCTCCAAGGACAAACTAAATTAAATTTATAACACTGAACTAACCCTTTTTCTTTTATTTATATTTTATTTTTTATCTCTTAATTTTTTTAAATCTTTTGTTTGTTTCTATTTTTTCTTAATTGAAAGCAACAATTTTTTTTTTCTTTATGTATTTTCCATCTTAAGTAAAAGTGTTTTTTTTTTCTCCCACATTAACAAAGCACAATAGCATTAAGTTAGTTTATATGTTAAGGAACTTTTTTCCAGCAATTCTAGGATGGAGTTTATAGGCCTAGAGCCTGGGTACTCCTGCCACAACAATATCGGTTGGCAAGTTCAGCTATCATCGCAAGGACTTTTGAAGCTTTCTCCCAGGTCCGGAGGTAGCCCAGCACGGGCGGGAACTCCGTCAACTGTACAATCTCGCAGGTAAATAATTATAACAGCACTAAAAATGCATGGTTTCCTTGAATTGCCTGTTCACGGTTAAAAATTTTTAACAGCTTTAAGAAAGCATGGTTTCCTTGAATTGCCTGTTCACGGTTAAAAATTTTTAACAGCATTAAGAAAGCATGATCGTTATACGTAATGCATTGTATACGGAGGATTTGGTACTTGGACTTATTATGTAGCTGTCAGTGGATATTCTTTAGAGACGTATCTTATTAGTAGGCGCTGATCCTAAAGATAGATCTGACTAGTCAGTTATTTATTAAAAGCTGAAAGATTGCTTAGATCACATTTTCGTAGAATATTAAAAGATTGTTGTTTGCATTGGAAATATTTTTGGTTGAACTGTACTTTAGCGTGTCTCGAGTTTGTCGATAACATGGTAATTTAACGTAACGAACTTCAAGAAACCTTAAAGCTGTTTTGTTTACAACTTTTTACGTTGGTTAAGTTGTACATGAGCTACAAGTGTTTTATGTAAAACTTTAAATTACAAAAAATATCGATAAAAGACTTTAATTTAGTTCTGTATTAGATTAGTAGTGATTTAGTATTATTTATTTATTAGTATTATTGTAGTTATTTATTGCTAATAAGACGCTGTAAGGTTATTTTTAATAAGAAAAAAATACATATTATTACTTGCATACGAAAAAGAAAGAATAAATATAAAATATTTATTCTTTCATTTCTTAACTGTCGGTATGCTCTTTTTGACTCAGAATAATTAATTTAAATATCTGCAATAAGAATCTTTCACTTTTCTTAATTCTTTTTGTGTTTTGATGTTTTACTTCATAATTCATCCCGTCACTATAATTCAAGAAAGGATGTCTGATGAATGGGATGACTGGAAATATTTTAAATTTGTGGAATAAATGAAAAGTGAGTGGAATGTATTTTTATTACGAGTAAATAAAGTTGGAAAAATGTTGCCCGTTTGAAATTTTTTATGGAAAAGGGTTTAATTGCTTTTTCCATAATTCTTTCTTTTCTTTTGTTTATGAATTGTTCCTGTTATCCACATATTAAGTGGAGTCGGGAAAATGTTGCCTGTTTGAAATTTTTTGATGAAAAATGGTTTGATTGCTTTTTCCATAATTCTTTCTTTTCTTTTGTTTATGAATTGTTCCTGTTATCCACACATTAAGTGGAGACGGGAAAATGTTGCCCGTTTGAAATTTTTTTTATGGAAAATGGTTAGATTGTTTTTTCCATCATTCTTTATTTTCTTTTGTTTATGAATTGTTCCTGTTATCCATACATTCCTTATGTTTAATGGACTAGCAAAGCCATAAGATGTTTTTTTTTAAGTTAAAAAATTCTCTTTGGTTCTCTCTTCAGATGTCGGAGGTCTCGTATGTTCTAAATATTTCCTGAACACCACAGATCGGTGCAGCCATTTTGAAGAAGTTCTTTATTTCAGAATTGTAGAGATAGGTAGCAATAAGGACCGTATTCACCAAACCAGTTGCTAAACAACAGATAGTTCAATCAATGATCAATGGTATACACAAACGTTAGTTTTGCGATCAAACATCAAGCCACAGAGAAGGAGAGAAACAGAGGTCTCACTCCCATAGACGCCAATGGCAATATTTTTAACATTGCGCTTCCCATAGACAGTAGCGCCACTAACTTCCCGCAATTCAACTAACCGTGATAGTGACGTCATCATGGCAGGAGAGGATGTTTGTCACCATGACAACAATGTAAAAAGTTTTTGCAGTTGCTATCATTATTTTTTCTAAATTTAATCATGTTTCAACAACATGAAATTTAGGAGCAGACGTAATTTTTTATGCATTGTTAATTTAGGATTACTATTTAGTCATCAATGTAAGGAGTTTTTCAATTTTTTTCAACAGATTGGAGTAGATTTTGTACTTTTGTTTTTAGTTGTCGACGGATTGAAATTTTAAGCTAGTTTTGCTTCTCATTCATCTGCGTGAATAATCTACTTCATGACTATTATCAAAAAATTCTAATGCAACATTCTTTCCTCACAATTCTTAGACTCACTATTTGTACAGAACTATTAATTTAAAGCAAATGAAAATTCCATTAAAGAGTATTAAGTTTATTTTAAATAAAATCCTATTCATTTTTTAAATATACAAATAAAAAAAATTATCCCTTTCGTAGAGTTTGAATATTTTAAAACACGAGGATAAAAAATGTAAGAAGTGGAAAGTATAATTCAAATCAATTCCATTTTATTCTTTTCTCAATTATTTTTGTTAAAATATAATTTTTAATAAATTAATCCCATGAAACTGTTTTTAGGTAGATTAATTTAACCTTGCACGAATTCAAAATGTATTGAAATAATAAATTCGTTTTTTCTAACTTTTCATGCATTTTTTAAAGATATGAAATTTATGGAATATAATAAAGGCAAATAAAATTCATTTGTAAATATAATTATTTTTTGTAAACGTAGGGACATTTTAAAAAAATTTAAAATTGCACCAAACTGTTATAATAAATGTCAGACTTAAAATGTTACAAAACAAATTTATTGAGCATACATAATAACATATTACAAATAAATAACATTCCAAAAAATGTCACAAATATTTCACTTTTTTTTAATAAATAAAATTAAGTTTAAAATCACAGTTCATCATTTTTACTTTATATTTTATCATCATCCTAACAAAAGAAGAAATAAAAAGTATTTGCTCTTTCCCTTTTTGTGATTATCAAAAAAGTTCATGTTTATTTTGCACAAAACACCAGCAATTTTTTTTATTTTACAAAATATTGTAATAATGTAATTTTACAAAATATTGAAATGCATCATTTATTAGTCAGTTTAATCCAGATTAACATAATCATGTTTTTTCAAATGCAAAAAAAAAAAAAAAAAAAAAAAAAAAAAAAAAGGGATTATCTAAAATTTTGATTTAACTTACCAGTAGTTTTTGACTTATGAGAAAGAGGTATCAAAGAAATGTGTGTTACACACTCTGTCATTCCTTAAGAATGTTCTTTCTGATGGAATGTTCCATTTTAAGACTGCGAGGCATTTTGTGTATTTGCGAAATAATACATAAAAATTTATAATCAATATAAATCATATTTCCCCAAATTTTAAAGTACAATTATACAATTTCAGATTCATCGATTAATCCATATGGTGAATCCACTGGCTGAGAAAAAAAGCAAAAACGAAAGTTAAGTAAAATGGAAGTTACCTCGCTTTACATATCATGCAAATATATAAATTGCTGAAGAAATCCTAACTGAAGCAAAAACCAAAGTTATATCGCATATACGGTGGCTCGAAAAATTGAGAGTACACCTTACTTCTACTTGATACATCCACTTTTCCATATGAATAACACATTACCGAAAAGTGCAAACATATTTTTATTTTGACATATAACAAATGCTTAATTTAAAGTAAAAAAAAATCAACGAAATACTTCTAAATTGATGTTTCAGGAGCATTTTAAATAAACATACTCAGAGTTTTGCCTCAAAAAACTCAGAGTACATCAATAAAATTTTTGCAATATCTCGCATAGAAACAAAGTGCCGCTATTAAATTGAATGTCTTTGAGCTCTTAATATGGCTTCTAAGCATCATAGTACCAATCCGACCAGTTTTTGGCGGTTCTGATTATATTTTACATGTTTCTTGCAACACTTGTTTTAAATGGGTTTGGTTTCTTATTTTGTGTTTCTGAACCATTTTTTTGAGTATGGCTCACGAATATCGAAAGGCATTGAAGTAAACGTGCTGTAATAGTGTGTGTAACTTCTGCTTACAATGAAACACACACACACAAACAAAAATATCACTGCATTTTGACATTATGGCATTTTTTTTTGGCGTCGTTGTCTAATAGGAATATTGAATTTCTTTCTAAATTCATTTTTTTTGCACTTTCCTTTAGATTGCTGCGCAGTATATACAAGTAAACCATATGGTTTATAATGCCATGCATAAGAATTAAATTTCCAACCTCGGATGAAGCCATGCAACCTCAAATCATGATGAAGTCACTCCCATGTTTAACTGTAGGAAGTAAATTTTTTGCATTCAAAAAAGTATGAGGCTTTTTCCATTTGTTGCGAAGGCGGTCACTGCCAAAAATGTTGAGTTTTCTTTCATCACTGAATTTAACTTTCTTCAAAAAGTTATTGGTCTTCAACTGATGAGTTTTTGCAAACTTCAAATGCCTTTTCTGAATTTGCAGGATAATTAAAGGCTTCTCTTTAAAAATTCAACTTTTATATCCAACTTGTCTAGTGGCATTTCGCCACTAACACTTCTGCCTATGATTTGAAAAGCTCCTGCAGCCAGTTGGATAAATCTTATGATAGAGGTAATCTAAAGAAAAGAGTTAAAAATTTGGATTTAGATAGAAATTTCTTTTTCCATCAGGGCAATGACCCCTAAAGCACATAACGTCAAGTGCACATAGTGTGTTTTTCATTGTAAACAGCAATTATACATACAGCCGCTAAACCCTCACATGAATGCCTTTGAATACTCGTAAGCCCCTCTCGAAAAAGTGGTTCAAAAACACAAAATAACTAACAGAACTCATTTAAACAAGTGTTGCAAGAAAAATGGGTAAAATATCTTCAGATACCACAGAAAATTGGTCGAATCGGTACTATGATGAATAAAAGGCCATTATAAAGCCCACAAAGATGAAACTTGAAAGTGACACTTTGTATCTACGCGAAATATTGCAAAAATTTTATTGGTGGACTCTCAATTTCTTTTAGGCAAAATTCTGCGCATGTTTATTTAAAATGCTCCTGAAACTTGTCAGTTTAGAAGTTTTTTGTTTACTCTTCTTTAGTTTTACTGTAAATAAAACCATTTGTTATGTGTAAAAATAAAAATAAAAATATGTTTGCACTTCTTGGTAATATATTATTTATATTGAAAATTGGATTTATCCAGTTAAAGTAAGGTGTACTCTCAATTTTTTTGAGCCACTGTGCATATCATGCACACAGACAAATTGCCTATGTACACTTAAGAAATCATAATTGTCCTCATCTGGAGGAATTCCGAATTAAATTTGTCCAGAAGTTTTCACTTAAAGATTCTAATTTTCGAACAGGCATCATCGGCGTTCACATCCATAGCTATCCTGAAAAATTTAAAACACACACACAAAAGAGTGCGTACACAAAATTATACTAAAGCAAATATAAAAGATAATCTCAAGAGCGATGAAAAATCAAGTGAGAAAATGAGATATAGAATAACCAACACGAAGAAATCCGTGTTGTTTTTTGTAGTTTTCATAGAATTGCTTGGTTGAGATGACGCTGCGATCGTTTACCAAAAGCCAAAGTGAAACCTCTGTCTCCTTTTTTGTGGTGGTTGTGGGTAACAAATGGCGCTGATTTAGTCCTCTTTCCCTGGGATTTTTACTCATTATGGATCTTCATAAGTCCACATATGTTACGTGATTATCACCTCAAATTATGCGCCTTATGTTTGTGTTAATATAAGCTTCGTATTAATATCCTTCATCGATTCTATTTACAAGAAATTGAATTTCCATTTATAATGCAGTGATGAACAATCCCATAGAAATGCTTGTATGATATCAACTAGGCTTTTTTTTTGAATTGTTTCTTTGACTTGATTTATTAAACGGACAGGAGGTAAATTTTCGTATCATTTTTTTATATTAATACCAATAGTTCCCTAATGAAATTAAAACTATAAATATAAAAATAGAATCGATTATACAGAAACAAAATGTGTAAAACCTGTCAATAGCAGTTAGGGAACAAATCACTAATGAAAATGCAAATTTACAAATATTCTGTAAAAATAAAAACCTGATTTATCTTATAAGTTGTATTGAATGTAATTGAAATTATATAGGTCAAACTTGCACAGAAGTTACTTTAAGAGTTAATAACCATAGTTTTGATATTAAAAACTTTATAAAAAATAAGAATTCTGACTTTGAACTTGAATACTTTCAGTGCCATAGGTTTAATAATATTAACATCTACATACTAGAAGACAATGTTAATGACTTTAACAAAAGTCTAGGCCTGGAAAATATATTTGTAACTTAAAAACTTTATTTCCTTATGGACGGAATAGAAAATTAAAGGCCGAAGGTTATGGGGATATAAACAATACTTGTAATTATAACAAGTTTAATATTTTTTAACTTTTTCAAAAAAGAGAAAAAGTAAGAAAAAGATTTAAAAGAGGTAATGGGGTTTTTCAAATTATGTTTGAGGAATTGCTGAATTATTGTAATCTAGATCACTATAGTGAAGCTTTTACAAAATTAGGATATATATATTTTTAGTCTTAGCAAAAATAAAATTAAGTGGTTAGTAAATAATAAACTCGATGATTTAAAGTTAAAACTTTTTACATTAAATGTGTAATTTTTGATCTTATTAAATTTAAGCTTAATATTGGAAAAAACGATTTATTAATTACTAATGAAAATAATTTAAACAAAGAATACTGTGTGATAAAATTTTTGGATATTAACTGCAAAAAACTAAAGTTGCCTTAAATTATGCAGAATAACAAAGTTTTCTTTCCTTTAAAGGATAATACAATTGTTTCAATAGCATTTAGTTATTCGGCAACTTTAAAGAAAAGAATTTGTAACTATAATTACTATTGTAAAAATTTAAATAAACTAAGCAAAACAGATTGTAATTGCAATAAAGAAATTTATAGAGATTATGTAGATGTTGACAAATTGCATATAATATCAGGGGATTTTAAAATTATCGATTCTGGCTCTTTAAGAGATCTAATGGGAAGGGGAACTAAATTTAGACTAAGTGAAAAATTAAACAGTAAAAAAATCTTAATTTCTGTCGGACAAGATTTGGATATTTTTTTAAATTATTTAGGAAATATCATTAGCCTCCAAAGGATTTCAGAGAATGGAAAATAAGGATTTTAGAAGAAATTAAAGCAAAGTATAATGAGGGTAACAGCAGAACTAAAGAACGGGGAATTTATTTTAACAAATCATTAAAAAAAATAAATAAAAAATTTATTATTACAGTAACAGATAAATCAAAAAAAATTTCTGTCTAATTTGTAAATTTTATTATAAAGAACTGTTAATTAAAGAATATAACTTTAATTTGACCTACAATTTAGTTAATACCGAAAAAAAGGAACTGGATAAAAGGATATAAGCTTTCGCTAAAAAAATTAAAGTATCCTTATTTGTTTCCAATAGTAAAATTTTACAAAAAAGCCAATAAAATTTAGATTCGTAACTTATAGCAGAGGTAGTTACAATTACTACATGAGGAAACATTTCTTTGAATACCTAAAAATTATCCTGAGCAAAATTGAAATGGAGGATAACTTTGTAATTAATAATAACAAAAATGTTTTGGAATTTCTAAAAGATAACAACATTTATAAAATTAATACTTATGACTTTTAAAATTAATACACCAACCTACCCCATGAAAAATAATTAAATGTCTGGACTCTTATACATGACGAATATTTAAATGAAGATATAATTAGTAAACATAACTGGCTGGTTTTATGCAATTTTAATATTACCGAAAATTATTTTTTCAAGGATATTAATTTTTACAAACAAGTTAAGGGCATTCTAATGGGTACAAGTGCTTTAGCTAATATTTTGCTACATTATTACGAGAAAAAAATTCCAAAGAATTTAATAAATTATTGGAAGTTTATTGATGACTTTATTTTGATTAAAGTAGAGAATACCAATATTGTTACGAATTGCTATCCTACAAAATTAATTTTAACAGAAACAAATAAAAATCCTCTTGAAGCTACTTATCTGGATTTAAGAATTGAAATTGCTTCTGATAAAACAATAGTTGGTATTTATGATAAAAGAGACGAATTCAAATTTAATATCATTAAACTCAGTAATTATCACTCTAATCCTAACTCTAAAATCTTTAAAAATTGAATTTTCTCACAATTTAATAAAATTAAAGCAATTTGCAATGACAAAATTTTATTTATAAAAGCAACAAATAATTTTATTAAAAATTTAAACCATAAGAATTTTTCCAAAAACTACTGCAATAGTAATATTTTAATAATAATAAAAAGAAATGATGAACTATTAATTTTTAACTTAAAAATAAAATAGATGGCGCTCAGGGTCTCCATTTATCTTTTTTTCTCTGCTTGGCTCTGTATTCAAAATAGGATAGCGGTTGAGATGCTATGGTGATACTTCTTCGCCTGTTGCTGATATGCTCTTTCCCCTTTTGTTTTCTTAATTATTAGGTGGAATATTTTAATTATTGGTTGAATATTCTTATATAGTTTTATTTTATATATTTTTGAATATATTTGGCGATGTTTTTAATTTTTCTTTGTATTTGTGTTTTTACTGTCAAAACTGGTGTGTCTCTTTTGCCTTAATTTTCAGGTCACGAGGGGTCAATATGTTTGGACACTGTTTTATTTCCTCACAGAAAAAAATCCCTTATTTTGAATCCGTACCTGAGGGGGACCCTTGAAAAAGTCTTCAGGTTGGATTCTTTTTCAATTTGTAATATTGGAGTTGTATTCCTTCTTACTTAGCTTATTGTTGATATCATGCAATTGACTGATCCTATTATGAAATAGTGCTCCAGTAAATGAAGTAGAAAGTTATTTTAGTGATAAGGATAATTGTACAAAAAAGTTTTTCGATAAAAATTCGCATTCAACTGATATGAACATGTTTAAATATAATTAATTTTTCTAGTGATAGAGCTTTAAAGAATTAAAAATTGCTATAATATACCAACAGAATATCTACATAATTTACAGGCTGAGTTTTATGCATGTACTTAACGAGTATGTTTAAAATTCCCACGAAAACCGTGCTGCGAATGTTCACAAGTTTCTGTTTAAAAATGATGCAGTTAAAAAAAAAGGTCAAATTTACCCATTGTAAATTTAATTTTTTATTTTTCATATGATTGTGGTGTTTTCCATTATATTGTTTTCTATGTGCCTTTCTATGTTCGGAAAATAAACATAATTTGAAAAGTAAAAAGTCATGTTTCTTCAAGAATCTTATTTACGGTAATATGTAATTTGGGAAGAAAATATATGTTCAAACTCAATTATTTTTTACAATCATAACATATTTAGAAGCATTTCTAAAACATATTTATATATCAAGAAAAATATCAGCAGAATATATTGGCTGATTTTCAAATTAATATTTTCATTAGAAAATTTAATTTGAGTGTAAAAAATGATTATAAATGAAAATGCCCAATTTAGTTCTGCTTTATACTTGCTAAGATATTTATTCTAGAAAAGCTTTGACGTGCTTAGAGATGAAATGCTATAAATTTCATTTTACTGTCTTCAAAATCATTCTAGGAAATTTTAGAGCATAAACAAAAATGGAAACCATTTGCATGGTATCTTTTTTAATAAATACATAAATTTTATTAATCTTATTTAAATACTTACATTTAAAATATATAAAATAGATTATGACTTAAGATCCCATGTTTTCAATGCCCTAACGATGTATTTATTCAAAATAAAGTTTTACAGATGACTCAGATGAGTCGCCAGCAAGATAAATGGTGATATCATTATTATATAACCCATTTTCACCATGATCCTAATTATCATTTTATCTTCCTCATCATTCGTTTCATCTTTACTGTCTGATTCATCATCATCATCAATTCTTTTTGTACTTCCAATTTCATAGTGACAGCTACCTATATCAGGGACAGCAGGGAAGATTTTATCATACTATCAACATAGCGTTGGTAGAATTGATCATTTCATAGACATTCATAGACATAGCATCGACAGAATTGGTCATTTTATCGACATAGCTTTGGCCGAACTCGTTAACTTATTGCCATAGCACTGACAGAATGGATCATTTCATCAACATAGCTTTCGCAGAAATGATCATTTTGAGGAATTGATAGAATCATGATTGAGGAATCATATCATTGATAGAATTTGAACCATTTGAATTAATTTTTACAAAATCGGTCATTTTACCGACATAGCATTGACAGAATTAATCATTTTATTGACATAGCTTTGGATGAATTCATTAATTTCTTGACATAGTATTGAAATAATGGATAATTTTATCGACATAGATTTGACATAATTGGTCATCTTATCGACATAGATTTGGATAAATTCAATAATTTGTTGACATAGTATTGACAGAATGGATAATTTTGTCAACAAAGCATTCACAGAAACGATCATTTTATCGGCATAACATTAAGAGAATTTAACATTTTATTGACATAGCATTCACAGAATTGATTTTATCAATATTCTTCCGTTCCTGAATATCATTAAATGATCAAAAACTGGGCATTAAATTTTTTTACTGGCTCATGCAAGGACTATTTCTGAAACATTTATTAATCTGTTTTACTGTATGAATAGGGAATTTTTGTTGGTTTAAAAATTTATAAATACAATTCCAAGGAATCGGAAAATGTTGCAAAAACAGTAGAAGCATATCTGTTTACATCCGAAGAAATATCTCATAAATCTTTCGATTAGAACGGACTTAATTCGCATCGTTTCTACCATTGTCAGGAAAAGATACTATGCATTGAATTTTAGTGAAATATCAGATGTATACGAAATAAAAACCTAATCCGAATAAATACCGAAAAAATTGGTCATACATTTTAAGCAATAGTAAATTAATAAATTAAGTAATCAATAGTGTAGTGATCAGAATGCAGTTGGGAAAATGCAAAAGCTAACGTGATAGAAAAGAATAAAAAAGCTGCAAAAATAAGATCTGCATCAATTAAGGAAGCAAAAGTTTAATACTATAATAATGAGATCCTTAGAAATAAAATAAAAAAACCCAATGTATAAACACTCAAAAAATTAATCAGAAATAATTCTTTAATTAATTTAGACAATAATATCTGTCTTTGTGCAAATTATCATAATTATCATTTATTAGCCATGGAGGAAAGTAAAATTCTAAATTAAAAATCAAGAAATACAAATATACTATACAACCCCAAATTAAAAAAATTACAATGAAATTAATTAAATATTAAAATACTCTTTTTACTATCAGTTTACTTTTCCCAATTAAAAAAAAATTCTGTCTGCGTAAACACACACACACACACACACACACACACACACAC
>JAPMOQ010060884.1:0-12974 GCA_026543055.1 Argiope trifasciata
CGTTGTTATCCAATTATATGATAATCTTGTCCATAAAGAAAATCAACGTAATAAAGCTGCACAGTACTTGATCAAGCTCCTCGGTAACGTTTTCAACAACATTACCCAGCTATATATTCTTTTAAGCACTCGCTTTAGACAGCTTCCCAACATATGCTTATACAAACCAAACTAGTATGTACAGTCTTGAGGCTTCCTCGAGATTAGTTCTGCAAAATATAGTTCTGTAACTTAAACTCACATTTTTTCATTTTGTTTCCCTCGTTATTAGAATCATTCGTTTACGAGGATTAAATGTATTTCTAATACCAGGTAAGGAAAGAGAGTAAAGAAGTAAAGGTAATTTTAATTTAAATGCATCTTGGATTTATCTATTTTTGCTTTCTAAGATATACATACATAACATTTTCTCTGTTCTCTCTGCTTCAAGAAAATTTAATTTTGGGAGGTTATGATCTATTTTTTAAGAAATCGATAAAAAATTAATGTTAGCTATTCACTCAATTTAAATAACATGTTTAGTTTTTTTAGCATATATAATTTCTTATTATATTACCATTTAATTGCGTAGATATTTACAATAAGAATAGTCGAAGTGGATTTTAGGCACCATGAAGCCAAATCCTCCGCTTCGATTTTTCAGTGATAATTTTCTACTTCTGTTATTGGGTGTTAAATATTTCCACGCAACGTAAATAAGACAGTGATTAATAAAGATAAGGATAATTATATAAGTCAGCATATTAAAGAATATAGCCGCAGCCAAAATATTATGCTTCATAGTGCGTGTAAATTTTCAATGAAACAATTTGAAAATCTTAGTTGTTGTATCTAATGGAACTTTTCATTCAGTCAAATCCACATTCGAAGCAATTTTAAGCCAAAAGAATGTCTCCTATTTCACTAGAGCCAACAAAGGCCAAAAGTAAATCTTAGCTATTCCAGAATCACATTCGTTCGAACAACCTAATTTTTACAAGGAGACACGTTCATTCAGCTCGCAGATAGAACAGATGAAGAACAACTGCGCCTAAAGTGGGGCTCGAACCCAGGTTACCCTACACCTACACCAGAACGCCGGTTTGAATTCCTACATTTTAGTAAGTAATAAAAGTTAAGAATTAACTAAGCAAAAGAAGATAAATTTTTCGATATATGTTCCATCTCCAAATAAATGCAGAAATACTGCGCCGACATACTTTGCTGAAGTATTCGCCTTTTTTATTTTTATCTTCAATTTCGTTTGTTGTTTTTAATCTCATCGCTTTTAGAAATATTTATATTAATTTTCTGTTATTTCTCAAATTTCTATATAAAGATATATTTTCATCTATTTCTAAGCCTACTGCTAAAATTCGCAAACGCGTTAAGGTCTCTTTCATTATACGATGCCATACTTTTTTGTGCAAAGTATACACAGTTCGGAAAATTTTGTAAATTTTTAATCTTGTGTTTCAGTATTTTTTCCTTGTTTCGCTATATATTTCGTTATTTTATAATCTACTGTACAGTGAAATATGCATTCGAAGGAGAGCCAAAATAATAACAGCTAAAATTTATCCAATGTAACATCTATCAAGATTTTTTTTGAAAAAAAAGCATCGAAATCGGATTATATGATTTTTTTTTTCTTCGGAGAAACAGCACATTTGACCCAGGAATAAAACACAGTATTCAATATAATATTTCAAAATAATTTTTGTTTTTTATTCTCTGTTAAATCTCATTTTCTTTCTATTAAAACATTTTCTACATGATAATTAGAAAAATATTTTAAAATGCCCAAAGCAAAAAATACCTTCGGTCAGTAATAGGATTCAAACCTGCGATCAACCAGTGAATCAAGTAACAAATACCCACACAGAAAACTGTCATTAAACACTGACGGCACACGATTATTTCTTAGCCACAAACCACTGGTCAGAAGCAGTGTTTACCGAGATTCGCCGACGGTTTGACGGCCATCTTTTTATTACCTAAATTAATCTCGGCCAGACAGACAGACCCAATCAATATGATTACTAAATTAAGACTTATGTGCCTTCAATTTTAACATGGATAGCACTTTTAGTATATTTTATTGTTGCTTTTGTGAACTGTGTTAGTATATAGGGCCACAGCAATAATTATCAGGAAAGTATTGCATGCCAAAAGCCATAATCACTCTGCCATTCTGGTCAGAAACTACTTCGCTGTATTGAACTAACAAAAAAGTGTCTTATACTAGGCAATAAATTTGATATTTCTCATTACCAAGTGGAACTTTGTAGTTTTTAAATTTTATGTAACAAAATAAAAAATAGTAACAATTTTGATAAGAATTTATATTTATTGTGTTGAAAAAAATTAAGAATTTAGCAAGTCATTGAATTCTTTCTTGGCATTGCATTATATCCACACATAATTTCCTTTATTAAAATCATTTTATTTTTTAATTAAAAGAATTACTGACTAAAGCACACATTATAATCACATAACGAATATTTTATGTTTTGATTACATGTTTCAATATCTGTATGACTAAAAAATTATTAATTCTAAATTATTATGTAGAAGTTCCATTCTAATCGTATTTAATTAAATCTCATATTTTATAGAAAAAAGGATACTTTTCAAAGACTAAATCTGTTTGAGAATCATTGCCTTGAATGATTAATTCATAGATGAGCACTCCTGGAAAATTTCTGTCAATTTCCTTCAAATAATATCTCTAAAATATATTCTTGACGTATTTAAAGATATTCTTTTCAAATAAGGAATATATTTCTAAGGATTTAAAAATTTGCTGTGAATTAACGAGCAGAATAAAAATCTTGCATATTTAGATATTAAATAGTTTCAACACTTAAAGGTAAACATGACTTGTCACACTTCTTTATTAATAAAATAAATAGTGAATATTACACTCAAACGATAGTTCTTTATTTACGTTGCTTCAGCAGAAAGGAAGGTCCGAATAATGTCACCCATAAAACGAATGTCGCCGCTCCATTCTTAGCTGCTGGTGATTCGCCTGTTTCAAGCTTGAAAAGCCAAATTCCTTATTTGTTTGGGGAAATGCTGCTAGGTGGCATGAGGGACTTCCGTTAGACTTCACAAGTATTTTCCAGATTATTTTTATATTCAGTTTTTGGGAGTAAATAATGACTCGCATTAAATAGAATATTTACATAATTTAGAGACTTGATTTTCAAGGTTTCTGACCTACAGTTCTTTTAAAATGTAAGAAAAAGCATTGAAACTTTGGCGAAATAAAGAATAATGATTGTTAATTGATTTTTAAATTAAGAAATAGGTTTATAATGCAGCCATTTAACGGTGTAAAATTTTTTTGCACCTTGAATAAATTTTCAAAAAGATACTACCCCTTCCTTTTTTTAGTATCATTAGTTGTAAAAATGAATAATAACCTTTAAAGTAAAACAGGTTTGATTATAATTTCATTTATTTGAAGTTAATGATAGCAATTAAACTATATTTTTTATCGCATTCATACAAAATTACTTGAAGGAAATACTGTTTGTAGTGATAATTTAAAATGTAATTTAAATTGTATACCTTTTATATATTTCTTAAGAATATGATGACTAGGAATCTTAACTTTTTGGATAAATGATTATCAATAGTAATTTAATTTATAACAGAAATGATGAAAGTTTAATTATTGCTTAAAAAGTTGATATTTCTTCAATTTGTTCATTAACGCCATGATTTGATATAAAAAATGCTTATTTTTACCAATTATTAAATATTTTATTCCCATAACTCTATGTAAATGTATGCTATTTTACAAGTTTACGCCATTTCATCTAATAAAGTGTAAAAGTCAGTATAGGGTATTATTTAGAAAAAAAGGGCATCATTTGTATTATTAATCTTATAAAAGCTGCATTTTTATCTTTTATGTAATTTAGTAATCTCTTTCGCAAAATACAATTTGAGCTGTTATCCTATTTTAAGATTATTTTCTTTTTTTAATAATTTTTAATTTTAATTCAGAACAATTTTTAATAGCAAAAAACAGAAATCCAGGAGCAGGAATCGAACCTGCGATCACATCCGTGAACAGGTGACATTTACCCACCGAGAAAACTGGTTTGAAATTCAATTTACAAACGGCGGCTCCAATCTGTTTATACAACTGCCTTGAAACCGCCATTGTTTCGTATTTGCCAACAATTTATTGGACATCTTCATTGGATTGCCGAAATCCCTTTCGGACTGATGAAAGTTGCTTAATGGTTCTATTACTGCGCCCTTAACCATTTTTTTCTTTATTTTCATTCTCAACATTAGTTATTATTTTTTTTTTCATTTTTTTTCGTAGATTACTTGGCAGTCTAAAGGTACACCAGTAAATCTTGGTAGAGCATTTCAAGCCTGACGCCATAACCACTCGGCCATCCTGGACATGCAGCCGCTCTAGTAATTAACTAGAAAATACTGTTGTGATATATTCAGGGAATTACCTCGATTAACGAGCTTGATTTGTACCCGAATCTTATTTATAAGGAGAAATATTCATTAAGAGAAATATTATTTTTCACAAAAATGCATGCAGTACAGGACAACCCATTCAAAAAACTAATACTCAGACAAATTTATAATGATGTAATTTGTTATTTATAATGCATGCTTTATTCCTCTAGAGTATTATTTGAAGACAGTTGTATTTTATTACCCTTCAAACTTGGACGAAACTGTGACACAGTAGTACCATTAAATGAATCTGTAGCTCTGATTCAGTAGCTCTGAACCATCTTGGCGATACTTCCAAGGAAATATGTAGTAAGATCTTATGTTTTTAATACCTTCTTTATTTCTTTAAAGCTTTGTTATTTGTTGCCTCTATTATTTCGTCTTTACTTGACCAGGTCCCCTAGTTAAATTTGATGGTCAAAGAATACAACCCTGTAAGATCTTCAAGTTCGACTATATAAGTTGACTATATTCTTCGACCACTGATGGCTTTGCCGGCGTTCTGACTTAGGGAGTAGAGCATCTTCCCCCTGATTTGGGCTTCCTGGTTCAGGTATGTTTATTCTTCCCTTGTGTTCTATTTGTAATGACCCCACACACACACACTGCGTGTTTGGTATCTTCATTTGACCTAGAAGACAAACTTCTGCTCCTGGTACTCCGAGTTCTTTATCCTCAGAAGCCCATTCCGTATTAAAACTGACAAGACAGCAGGATTATTGGTGGTGTTTCTATCCAACTCTACGGTATAATCTAGGCCAGATTCAAAATCTTGTGAATTAACGGTATACAGTACTGGATGAAATTCATCGGATTAGCAATAAGCAAGTCTATTCGTTTGAAGCTTATTCAATGGGCTCTCTTTAAGCAACTGATTATGTATGGTGCTAGTTATTCATTTTATTTCTAATACTAGGTGAGATATATGAAATTATTTTTACTTATACTTACATATATTCATAAAATATAAGGTAATAAGTATCTTTAAGGTAAATAAATTACCTTAATTATTTTAGGGATTATATTTATGCCTGTCTGGATTTTTTTTTTTTTGTATATTAGAGAAATAAGAGTGACGTTTATTACTATTTATCTTTTTAAAATTTATCATTTATTATTTTAGGACGTAAAAATTTGAATATTTAGTATTAAATCAAATTTATATACTCTGTTTATAACATAAAGCTTCTTTTTTGCAAAAGTTTCATGGATTAAAGCTGTACAGAGTTTCATCGAGCTCTCGGTATCATGACGAGCAACACTATTATGCTAAAAATTCTTCGAAGGGCTTCTTTTAAACAAGCGAGCAACACAGATCGACACAAGCTAGACCAGCATGGGACATCTTCATGTCTCCGAGCCTCTCGCTCAACACAACATTGTTCTCTAACCTGCACATCTTTTTTTTTACATTTTGTTTTAATCTTTATGAGAAATACTCATTACTCGAAGTTTCATTTACAGCTGAAGATATTCAATGCTGAAACCTATATCTAATAAAAAAGTGAGGTATCATTTATAAAACAAATTAAATATAGATAATTTCTTTTTACTAGTATTAGCATTTATCAAATCACACATATTTAACGCTTAACTGGTGAGGTGAAATTCTGGGACTTAACTGGGGAGGTGATGTCCACAAGGCCGCTTATCATTTATACTCAAATTAAAATTTTAATGAATATATCAGTATGAAAATCAGCCTGTGTATCCTGCAAATATTTTTCATGATGTATAAATATGTTTTAGAAATTTTTCAAAATATGTAATCTTTGAAAAAGTAATTGCGTTGGAATATACATTTTGTTCTCAAATTAATGCTATTACAAACAGAGTTCTTTTATAATCGTATTACTTTTTACTTTTAAATCAATTTATTTTTCCAGTGTATTTTAATAGGGACGTTTAAACTCCCCAACATCAGAATTTATACAATGAGATATTTTGCATTTTTTAAATGAAGCAGAAAGTGACTTTAGTGATAAGAATAATTGCACAGAAGAATTTTTCGATAAAAGTTCGCATTCAATTGATTCCAATATGCATACTCAAACATAATTAATATTTCTAGTGGTAATGCATTCTGAAATACTAATCAAATATATGGATGTACGAAAAGAAATATTACATAAATTATAAGTTGATTTTTATGCAATTTTTTTCATTGAGTCCTGCCTAGAAATATCCCAGCTTAAGAATACTCTTTCATAACGTATTTAAACATAACATAACTAAAATGTAGAGGGTTAATTTGTATTGATTAATTGGGGTAAAATAATTTCTGTATTTTAAAATCTACAAATATGATTTCCATAAAGTTCTTTTTAAAGTGTTTTGGCCAAAAATTAAATCAATTTTTTTAAATGAGGCAAAGACAAACTATGAATTTTGTTTTTAAAAAAATCTAACTTGATGTTAGGAAGAAGGCAAACAATGCATTTCAAAGTTTCTTTGAAAAGTATAAATAAGAAAGCACATAAAAAATATTTATTTGACTTCAGTATACATATAATTATTGTAATCAAATATATGTATTCATCATAATGCAAAAAATTATCATGAAAAATAATATTATATTTTCAGTTTTCCATGGACACGTATACCCTGAAGACGTGTAATTAAGTATTATAATAATAATGATGAACTATGTTAGTTGTCAAAAACTACACAAACGTCTTAGATTCTTGAAAAAACACCATTTACTCTATATAGATATAGTATAATTAAAACTTTACATACATGCCTCAAATTATATTCAGTAACGTATCAGTTTAGCATACTGTCACGTAGATAGAACTCAAGAACGCACAGGCAGTAGAGTGAAACCTGTTTACTAACTCAACTCTGAACTGAGAACACTATGACTCGGAGATCTTTTACTTTTATACCAGCAGAAACAATTCCAGAATACTATTTCGAGACAATAGGTAAAGTTCTTAGCTCTTATATGGTAAACTAAAGAAAGATTCAGAATCTTCTGGAACACGATATAAAGAAGTAACAAATGTAGGAAAAATACGCACATAAATTTTAAATCTACCTGGAATTAAACTTAAGATCTCTTGACTACGAAACTAGAGTTATAAATATTCGGATATGGAGACTCGATTGTTCCTTTTTAATGCAATGCGACAATATAATATGTCAGTTACAGGAGTGAGAACAAATATTCCATTAGTTTTATATCAGTTATTTATGCAATTTCTTTGCTTATATTTTTCAATATGTATCCAAATTATTATCGCTGTTTAGCTATTGTATTTCTTTGGTCTTTTTACATGTGTATTGCTAATCATTTCTGATGATTTGATAATAAATATTTGAATCAATCATGTAATCTTGATATTTATTTCCAACATAAGTATGAGATCTTTGAATTATATTTAGAAAACACAATATTCTGTTTAAATATACATTAAAAATAAAATGCTCAAAATATGACTCAAATTACTATCAGTTAATTATCCGTTTTAGCTAATATGCGTCATCGACGATAGATGATTTCAAAAGGGGAAAAAGAGATATGGAATTTATTGTTTTCACTTATTTATCAAATATCTTTGATTACGTTTTTCCTCATATCTATAAATTATAATTCTTACTTCAGTAATTGTATTTCTCAACATTCTTTAATGAATATTGCTTATTATTACTTAGAGTCAAACTAAAAATTAAATTTGAAGACGCTTAATTTCTTTTATATACTTTCGAATGACATTTCATCTATTATTTTATATTGATATTTCATTACTTTGCTTCCTTTCAATAAAAATTTTAAAAGATTTGAGAATTCTGTTTGATGATGGAAAAGCCTTTCTTGAAAATTCTTTGTTTTTTTGTTTTAGACTTTTTTATTCCAACCCATTTCAACTTTTTGCAGCTTAGGACTACCTTCCTTTTCTTTATTCCCTCTATTATGTCAAATATGCCTGAGAAATCCATCATGTGATTCTTATGTGCCAAACATGGAAAATTAATTACTCTCCTTGTCTGGAGAGGTTGAATATGTATGAAAGTCTGCTGCATGAAAATATTTTAGCACCTCTAGAACTTCTTATATTCCAAAAAAAAATTAGTTTAGTCACAAAATGTTATGGAAATTGTTATGATGGATATAAATCCTGTAAAGCATTGAGATAATTAAAACAATCGTCCAGTAAGTATGAATATATACATATGCGTTTCTGCAGAATGTCTCATTCTGTAATTATTTCATTTCTTGGATATATAACTCATGAATCTAAATAAAATTAATCGTTTAAGCAACTAAGAAAATTACAAAATTCAGTATTAAAAAATATAATGCATTATTGAATTAATTATTATTATTATTTAAAATTATAGTGTATCAGAGTAATAATTATAATGTAATTCAATTCTTTGACTCTAAATAGTGTTATTTTGCACAACTGTAAATTTCAACGAACTAACTGGTCCCTAAAGTCATTTGTTAGTAACAAAAACTACAAAATCGAAGCAACAAAATACTTGTTTCTTGTATTAGTAAAGATCTGTATCAAAATTTCCTTGCAATGAATTTGATATCCTGTCTAATTGTGCAAACATAAGGACATAAAATCTGGTATAGGATATGTGATTTGATCAAAAACTGTAATCAAAGAAAAGAGCATACAACACACGGAAGTGGAAAAATTCAATTTGTCGGTTGAAAAGAAGAGTTACTCAACCGAAAGGGGGAGCTGCATTAAAATGAATGATTGCCAGCGTGGAAACAGAAAAACAAAAGAAGCGAAACGTAGGATTTGAGTATCCCCTAAAGCAAAAAATCAAGTTAAATGAATTAATTTTTCCTGTATTTATTTTTCTTTTTCCTAATATTCAGCATGGTGTTGAAGCATGAAATTAAAATCACTGAATCTAATAGTGCATTTCTTTTCTTTCAAATTCTTTTAAATGCAAATTTGATTTAAATAACTCCCAAAAATATTCATCTTGTCTCAAACAAACTTTACCCTGTTAAGAATGAAAGTACATGTTGTTTTCTTAACTCGAAACCCAATCGTTTAAAGATATTGTTCCTGAGAAAATGTTAAGTCTTTATTATGTTTCCTTGATTGTAGTGAAAAGTGTTAAATGTTATATCCGTTTTATTTAAAGATCTATTTCGATTTGAAGGCAAAATTATTGAATGCATTTCAAAACGTTAATAGAGAATAAAATGATGCATAAACATAAGCCTCAGACTTGCGTTCTTTATCAAAATAAATTGGTTTGTTACTTTTAATAATTTAATCAAAACAGTTCATTAAAATTATTGAATCATATCTTTACATTTTCGACATCTTTTGTTGCTAGTTTCAAAAGATATGAATTATATTTCTCTAATTTAAAAATATGGTAAATTTCTCTTATTTTAAAAATCAACCGTAATTTAAAATATGCATTCGAATGATAGCCAAAACATTATCATTCAAATTTATCGAAACTATTACCTATAAGAGTTTTTTTTAAATTTAAAATTATATATATATTTTTTAATCTTAAAATCAAATTATAGGAAACTTTAGAAAATGGAACATTAGAACCAAGATTTCAATATAGTATACATTGAAGTATTTCAAGATAATTCTTACTTTTTATGTTGTTTTAAGTTCAGAGGTTTTTTTTATTCAAAATTTTGTGAAAATGGTATTTTTGGAATCTTTAACATTTCTTCACTTAAAAGAATTCCATCCAGGAGCAGGATTCGAACCTGCGATCACATCCGTGAATCAGGTAACAACTACCCCTCTGAGAAAACTGCCTTTAAATCCTGCTCACACGCGACTGCCACGTATTGCCAAGAAGCGGGTCTGAAGCAGCATTGATCGAGATTTGCCGACGGTTTGTCGGTCACATTATTAATATAGCCAAGCTCAATTTCGGTCCAGACAGACACTATGATCACTAAATCAATTCTTATGTGTCTTACAATTTGACATGCACTGTTATTTGTTTATTTTTCTTGTTTTGATGTGCGATACCAATCAGACCTTTTCCAGTATTTCTCAACAAGGAATTGCAAGCCTGATGCCATAACCACTCGGCCATCCTGGACTCGTTCCAAAGGCTATACTGAAGTTTTAGTTGTAAGATCTTTTTTCCTTATGTTACAAGTATCTTGTTGCTGAGTTCATCTATCATAATTCAAAAGAATTTCAAAGCATTCTATATTT
This sequence comes from Argiope trifasciata, assembly GCA_026543055.1. Taxonomy (NCBI): domain Eukaryota; kingdom Metazoa; phylum Arthropoda; class Arachnida; order Araneae; family Araneidae; genus Argiope; species Argiope trifasciata. Next base: position 10,656 of record JAPMOQ010060884.1, read on the forward strand.
TTTCTTACAGTTTTACAAAATTATATGCGAATTATTAACATATTAGAAAGATGGATGCGTATAAATTTAAATAGTTATGTTTTCCGACGATATAAAATATGTCTCACTGCTTGAAAAGAAATTTGATATTTTACTTTCATCCATAATTTGGAATTCTAATTTATTATGCAAAATTTAGAAAAATTAAGTGAATTGCATTAAGAATTTTCATTAAGTTTTTTAACTTTACATTTCGCAGTTTAGTTAGTTTAATTATATTAACGTCCAGTTGCAAAATAATAGAAGGGATATTTTGGGACAGACCTCGTAATTTCAAACCATGATGAGACGATAAGGACTACACCTGAGATGGGACCTCCCTCTCAACACCACACCAGTAAGTACTTTTCTCGGAAGTGAATGGAATGTTTTCCTTCAATGCCCAGAGTACTTTACATAACATACGAATGACTGTGTTTCACCTAAACGCTTAAAATCTAGCGATTGAGATTTTCTATTATATAATTTGTATTGAATGAGAAAGTCAAGGAAGTTTTAAATTAATACCAGTGAAATTAATCACCTTTATTTTTATTACAAGGACATAAAGTAAAAATAACGTCGGAAATATCATCTCGAAATCAAAGACCCTGTTATTTTTTTTTCTGGAAATGAATTGTTCTTCGCTGTATTCCTTCGTTAAATTTCATTTCATGCAATTCCAAATTATTAATTAATGTTATTCTTGATTACTGTGAATTCACTTTCATTCATAAAAATTGCCGAATATAGATCTTAAATTTCAGATTCATATATTTTCAAGTTGTATGTAAAAAAGGCAATACTTTCAATCGAAACTTCTAATGTTCCTTGTTTTTATGATAAATAAGAAATATCATTTTTAACTTCTCGGTTAGATTGTTACATCATTTGCTAATTTTAAATATATAATGCAGAATATCTTTTCATTTTAAATATATTTAAGAATTTAAAAAAAAAACGATTTTCTTTTTCTTCAAAAATCACCCATAAGTGGGTTGTAGCTAGGATTGAACTTGCAATGTTATGGTTAGTAGCCAGACAACATGATCAAATGACAAAAATAGTCACGCAGTTTTAAGGTAGTTGTCATATAAATCTTCACTGCATTACTCCCTCACCAGGGAATCGGAGGATAAATTTGTTGTTGTTTAGTGGTGATATATTGGATATTGATTCTCTATTTAGATTCTGATATTATAAGGCTAATGTGCCTTACCCATTTTTGTTGGCTGATTATTTATAAGCTTAATTTTTTTTTTTATTATCATGTCCAGGTTACCAATGTAGAGATTAGAGATAGAGATGATAGAACTGGTCACTAGAGAGATAAAATTACCACAAGACAAAAATAATAACTCATTTTTCAGGTAAAGCTGGCACATAAAGCTTCCACTGCATTGTTTCTCATAAATGAGGATGAGAGGCTTCTGGTATGGTGATTGGTTTTGCCACCTTGATGTAAACAGAAACTGGGCGGTTTTTGCTGCTAACATCGTATGGTACTTACTTCCAAAGAATAGGGTTGGCCGATGACAGCCCTTATGACTTAACCACAGTACACACAAGTATTGCTGTTGCGGAGGTCTGTTCATTCAGATTTATCGTATGTCTCCATGTGGGTTGGGGAAGCTGGCTATAGGTTTGCTTCAGAAGCTGACGGAAATGCAAAATATAGACTTTTGTTTGAATGTATTATAGCATTGTTATATTATTGCCTAGAAGGAAAAAAACTATTTTTTATTTGTCTCAAAAGAGACATATATTTAGAAACAGGATTTTTTATAAATAATTCATAAAACAAAGAAGAATATAAAATTCACTTCCTTGTAATCAGTACGAATAAATTAATATACCTTTTACTTACAAAAAACACAACAGTAGACCTAAGAAAAATGATTTTTGAAAAAACGCTCTGGTCATTCAGATTTTGTCGTGTGTTTTAGGGTGGTTTGGAGAAACTGGCTATAGATAAAAAATAATTTTAAGACACCTATATACTTTTTTCTGTATTGTAACATGTAACGGAGAAAAAGATTTCTTGTACTATATTTCTTATTTAGTGATTTAAGGCGATATCTAATTTAGAAAGAATTAAATCGTAATAGATTTTCTTCGAATTAAAGTTTCGATACTAATTCAATTTGTTTCTTTGCAGTAATTACTAATCTTCAATGACAATTCAGCATTTTTTTAATGTTTTTTTAATTGTTTTCCATTACCCGGAAATAAAATATTTTTCTGATTATTTTTTAGTGTTTTAATTGAAAATTCTTAAGATAATTATTAGTCTTACTCTTT
>JAPMOQ010060886.1:18765-34103 GCA_026543055.1 Argiope trifasciata
TTGGCGATTTTAACAATTAATTCAGATCTATTAATAACTATTGAAAATATACAAATAAACAATAATAGAAAATTCTTAACATGTTATAGTATTTATTTATTGAATCATAGTTTTTATTATTGTCAAAATAATTTTTGTTTTTCAGAAAATGCGAGGAATTTTGCTTTTTAATTCTGTCGAAGGCATGCCAAAATTGTACTTTTAATGATAAACTGATTAAAAGCTTGAAAACAATTAATTTATACTTAAAAAGAACTATGAAAAGGCAAAAAAAAAAAAAAAAAAGATTACAAAAAACAAAATTAAAAAAAAGCAACATTATAAAAAAATATTTAGCATACTTTATTAATTGGGAGACATAAAACAATTCTCTGGAGATTGAAAAATATTTCTTCTTCTTCTTATAAACTTCTTTTTTTAAAAATATTATTTTTTTTTTCTTCTAATTGTCTTGCGTATGCACCTTGCGAATGGATATTTTTGAAACGTAATTAAATTCAAAGGTCCAAGGAATGGTTAATCTATTTTTCCGTAAAGAATGTTCTTGACCTAAAGAAAATCAATAAGGAGTAAAAAAAGTATTGTGAACTTTATTAAAATGTTGATATTTTTTAACTAACATAAATTTTATCAGTCGCTTGAGCCATTAATTCCCTTATTACGGAATTTAATCAGAAGTTTTTCTGAAGCACATTACTTCCAGAATATTATAAAGTTACGAAGCAGTCTTTAATATATATATATATACACATATATATAACTCCTGATGAAACTTCAACAACGTATTGCTTGTACTTACGTGAAGGTTATAGGCGCAATACAATAATCTAATATATAAATACACACACACACACACGCACATATATATAGCGCATTCGTGCTTACTAAATACAATAATTGGTTTTCTTTCAATTTTAAACGTTAGAATCCGAAATAATTTTTCGTTTCCATTCCAAGTTTTAGTTTCGTTTCCGTTATAAATTTCGTTTTTGTTTCGTTTACTTAATTATATCGTTAGATTTGTTTCATAAATAGGTTTTATTTCATTTTTGTAAACTTTTTGTTGTTTAATTCCGAATTAAATTTTAATTTCGATCTAATTAGTTTCGATTTAATTTTTTTTTGACTCAGGAAATGGGTTTTTAATTATTTTAATGCTTTTATGGTTGTTATACACACACACACACTTCATCATAAAGATAATGCTTGATTTCAAACTTAACCTCAGTTTCCAACTTGATATTTCTAAATTCTTCACTCAAAACCAATATACCAGGAAAATTTGACGAGAACAAAAAATTCCAGCATGCAACGAATTTTATTCAGAAAGCAATCATCGTTCGAAACCAAGAAAAATAAATAAATCCAGTTCGACTTCCACCATGATTTCGCCATCATTTTGTAAATTCCTTTGATATCACAAGAAACCCACCTGTATAGGTAATATTTGGAGAAAAAAATACAAATAAAAAGGAAGCAATAAAACCGCCAAACGATTCCTCAAGAGTTATGTACTCTTACAAAAGCAGACGAGAGCGCAATAAATCCACCCAGTATCAGTCGCTAAATGAGCTGATAACAGGCCAACTATTTTACTTAAATTGACGTAGCTTATCTTTGGCTCTCTAATCCTAAAACGGTAGTTTAAATGGTTTATAGAGACACGCAGATGCAAAAATTTGGTTTCCTCTGTCCTTGGGAGATCATTAAAGTTTATCGAAAGGCACGACGGGAACGAATTTATATTGCCAGAGCTCGCATCCTCCAGTATCTGAGTCTCCGGTTTTATGATTGGAGCCTTTTTTAGGCATAAATCGTTTGGCAGTAAGTCGTTTGAGATAAATATTCGTGGAAAAGATTCGTCTTTCGCGTTGGTGCAGAAAGTTGTTTACTTTCTATACTCTGTTATAACATTTTATCTGTTGTGAGTTAAGATCGTTATATGCTAAGACGATTTTGTGTACCATGGTGCAATGTTTACACTGATTTAATAAATAAAATTCCAATATTTGAATATAATTGGTTATTTATAAATGAAACTTGAAGTCTCTTTAAAAAAGGCGTAATATATAAAAAATTTCGCCATTCATAAATATCAAAAAAACTATAAATAAAATTGTTAAATGTAGACATATATTTTTTTGTATCTTTACAGCAATACTAAAGCTCTTTATAAATAATAACTGAAAATATAAGTTTACTTAGTATATTCTGTTTTAACATTTTATCTGTTGTGAGAGTAGATCGTCGAATACTATATCTAAGACGATTTTGAGTATCATGGTCTAATGTTTACACTGATATTCATAAATAAACACTCAAATAATTAAATATAATCGGTTTTTCATAAATAGTACTTGAAGTCTCTTCGGAAAAAAAGCGTAATGTATAAAAAATAAAAATTGTCGCCATTCATTATTCATATTAAAAAACTATAAAACTTATTAAATGTAGACGTATAATTTATTTGTATCTTTACAGCAATACTAAACATATGAATATTCATATGCATATGTTTTATGCATATGAATATTATATATAATAATATATAGAAATAGTTTAATACATAACGTAAAATGCTTTACTTATATATACATATAATAATATAAATGAATAATTTTAAAGCACAAATATTTTTTTTCTATATTTATTGTGAGAGTAGATTGCCGAATGCTAAGACGGTTTTGCGTATCATGGTGCAATGTTTACACTTATATTCATAAATAAAAACATATATTTGTATTATATATATACATAATTTTAAAGCATAAATATTTTTTTTTATTTTTATAGTAATACTAAAGGGCTTTAGAAATATGTAAAAAGTAAAGAATTATAAAACATATTTTTAAAATATAGCCTTTAACAACTCCCGCGTGGATTTTTACTTTTGATATCTGATACAAAAATACTATATATCTAAAAATTTATGTATAGTATTTTTAAATTTCAATTTAAATCAATTTAAATCAGTCAAGTATTTAAATAACAATTTTTGTATCAATATATCATTATTGAAATACTTTCAAACTAAATAATTTCGCTTTATAGAAAGTTCGCTTAATATAAATAGTAAAGGGCTACAATGAATGCCTAATACATAACGAGTGCGTTTTTATTTATTGATTAGCCGACTTTGGCGACCAGCTGGTTCGCCATGAGTAATGCGTTCTAAAATTTTCAATTAAATCACATATTCATTAGCTAAAATTTAAGAAATAGTTAAAGTTAAAAGATTCAGTTATTAGTAGTTAAAGAGTCGGTAACTTTATTCGAAAAAACTTTTTGAGTTTAATGCTCTAACAATTTATCGATTATGCTTCAAAAATATTAAAAAGGTTTTTTTCGGTGATGTTGTCAAAATGTTAAATATGTTTTTTAAAGAAAGCGAAAAAATTATTGAATTAAGGATACAGATATTACAGACGATTATAGAAATATGCCATTAAGTCTGTCATCCTGTCTAAATTCAACCAGGTTTACTGTAAATAAAGATAATTTATGGAATTAATGATATAGATATTGCAAACGATCATAGAATCCATTGCCTTGCATTTATTTTTTTAGAAGATATCACATTTTATATTTATGTTATTTTATCCAGTCACGTGCTGAAAGTTGTATTTCTTTAGATTTTATTTGCGATGATAGTTGTTGTTTTTCATTTGAACTTCCGGCATTGTTTTATTTTATTTTATCCAGTCACGGGCTAAAAAAACATGGTTAAAATATTTCTTTAAAAATTCGTTAAAAATAGAAGCTTGAGTTATACATTAAAACACTGATACCATTAGAAAGCTAATTTTTTTATCTTTAAATTGATGTTAAAATCATGTTTGTCCGATAATATTTTCGGAAGTTATAGCGGAAAAACGTCGAAATTTCGCTTAAATTTTAAATAATTCAAATTCTAATCAAAAATTCGAAAAAAGGGCCCCGAGGTGCACATTCCCGACCTCCAAGGTATACATGTACCAAATTTTGTAGCTGTAGGTCCAACGGTCTGGCCTGTAGAGCGCCAACACACACACACACACGCACACACACACACTCATTGAGCTTTATTATAAGTATAGATTTCTGGGTTTTTTTTTTTTGTTTTTTTTTACAGAAATATTAAAGAGTTATGGATATATCTGCATGCAAAGTAATTTCGCTATACAGAAAAATTTATTAATTTAAATAATCGTAATTGCTTATTTATTTATTTGGCATTCCTTTAAGAAATATTAAAGCGTTATAGAAATGCGTATTATATAATTTTGCTGTATCAAAAGTTCGAAATACAGAAATGATTAAAACTGTTTAGAAATATGTAAATAGTAAAGAATTATAAAACTTTTTTAAAAATATAGATTCACGCAGAGATTTTTAGTTTTTGATATTAGATAATCGTAATTGCTTATTTATTTATTTGGAATACCTTTCTAGAAATATTATATTGCGCATTAAATAATTACATTGTAACAGAAGTTCAAAATGCAGAAATGATAAAGCTCTGTAAAGTACTATATATAAACATGTGTAGAAAACTGTTTTTCTGTTTATACAGAATAGTACTGCGCTTTAAGAAATAATAATGCTTGATTAATGTTTTGAATGTTAAAAAACATGTAAACAAATTAAATTGTCAATCAAGGTTATATTTTGAAAATCTACAAATGTGTAAATGATTCGTAAACTTGCTTATAATAAATATATTTAAGCAAATTTCTTATTTCTTTATTTTTTGTCAACTATTTTAATCGTATAATCAAGATTGATTCGATACTATTTAAACAAATACTTGCAAGGAATTCACATCATTTTTTCCCGCTTTTCGTGACTTTTAATTATAAATAGAACTTCTTTATATCAAGTTAGGGTTTTTCGTTAACTCTTGATAAGCCATGTAAAGCTTATTTAAATTTAAGGGAAAATTGCAGCTCCATGTTTGTAATGGAATTCGTAGAGCAGATGCACAAAATTCGATAGCGGTCTATAATTTGGAATAATGACTACATATAAAATTTCATCCTTATAACTCAAAGCATTTCTGAGTTATCGCATAGACAGACAGATAGATATAACTCTAAAAATGCCTTTTTTGTCTCAGGAAAGTCTGGAAAGAGCATATTCGTAAAAATATGCAATTTTATGAACTTATTTTTTCAATAAAAAATGATTACGATACTTTCTGTATGTAATACTTCGTATATGAAAAAGTAGAAAAAAAAAAATCTTTTTAGTTTGCAATTTTTGCAAAATCTGAAACAAACAAATAAATAAATTTTATTTGTTTATTTATGACAAGATTCTGAAAGAGATTTCATGAAGTTAAAAATTTGCTATTTGACCGATAATTTCAGAAATCCAACTTCACGCATTTTTTATTTTCATACTGCTAATATTTCTTTTCCGTTTTCAGGAAGAATACAAACATCAGAGAAACGCAAGGAAATAATTCGATGTTCCAAAGTATATCTACCAGCCTGAGGAAGTGGAAAAGGAATATTCGCCTTCAAGGAATCTGAAAATAAATAAATAAAATTAATTAAAACTTTCCAAACGAGAGCTTGTAACTCCTTTTCAAATTTTTTGTCTTTTTTTTACATCTGTTCATCCTGGAAACAACTGTGCAGCTTGATTAATTCAAAAATAAGGCAAATACAATAAAAAAATTTATCTTTCCAGGAAATCGAATAAAACTAGAGGAGGCTGTCTTTTCGAAACTTTCGTTAATATTCTCCAATAAAGGTTTTGTAGCCTTCTTCTGTATAAAATGTGATGCTTGTGTAAGACTCTGAAGGCTTTGCATAGCACAACGTTTACGAAATTACCTCTTTTAAATGTCAACCTTTCCTTTTCTAAATCTATCTAGAGAACATATATTTTGGACACCTTTTTGTAAACCAATTGATACCACAATTTTGGACACCTTTTTACTAGCCGATTGATATCAGAATTTTGGACACCTTTTTGCTAGCCGATTGATATCAGAATTTTGGACACCTTTTTGCTAGGCGATTGATATTAGAATTTTGGACACCTTTTTGCTAGCCGATTGATACCAGAATTTGGCACAAAAACCATAATAACAGTAAAAAAGTAGTGCATAGAATTTCATTATGTTAAGTCATTGGGTTTATATGCATGTAAAAGTAAAGACAGATAGATAGATTTGGTTCACAATTTGATAAGTATTTAACTTTTAGATTCTACATCTATGAATAAAATTTTCTTTGCGTAGATTTTTGCATTTTGGAATTATCGCTTTCGGTTGTCTTCGAACAAACAAACAGAGAGACTTCCTGTAAATGGAATTTGCTCTTAATTTGATTGAAATCTACACATTTGCTCTTAATCTCATGTGCCAATTTCACCCTTCAAAGCGGTTTTGAGTTATTCTGTTCACATACTAATAAATTGACTGAAAGATTGGTGTTAAAAATGTGTTTTTCGAAATCTTAGAAGATTACAGTAACCCCAGGGGGACACCTTGTGATTGGGGATGAGAAGCTTCCGGTAAGGTGGTTGGATCTCGCCAACACGGTGGGTATGCTAAAAGTAAGGCATCTGCCTCCTCCCGTTGACGGGATGTACTTTCTACGTGGAGGGTTGTACCATGGCCGGTGATGGCCCTTAGGACTCAACCACAGTTCCCGCCAGAGTTGCTGTAGCGGCGGTCCGGTTATTCATTATCCGGATGATTCATTATACACTGGATTAGCGGTACTAAACTATGTAGTAGCTTTAAGCAATACATAGCAAAGCAAAATTGTTCGTAATAATACGTAGCTTAAGCAAAATACACTAATTAGCATCCTTTACATCGGATTCCCCATGTTTATCTTCCTTCATTCTTTATGATATATACAATTATTCTGTAATTCCAAATGCATCTTTCTAGAGGATCCAAAGATGATCCACTATTCAGTGGATTAATGGTACTTTATACTATAGTGAATCCAAATTTTAACCAAAACTATATAGTAGCTTTAATCCAACCAAAAGAAATTTCAATGTACCATAATAATGATGGTTCCTTGTTCATAGTTATTGAATGAATTAAATTAGAATTCAAAATACATTAAATATTCATCTTTACAGCCTACTCCTCATGTTTATCTTCCTTCATTCATTATTACAAGTAAAATTATTTCAAAACCCAAGATGCATCTTTGGAGAGAATCCAGACATGACCCACTATCCATCTGATTAGAGATACTTTACACTATATTTAATCCAAATATTAACCAAAGCTATGAAGTAGCTTTAAGTATTATCCAACCAAAAGAAATATCAATGCATCATAAAAATGACTGTTCATAGTTATTGAATGAATTATATTAGAAATGAAAAGGTATTTAATATTAATCTTTACAACCGACTCCCCATGTTTATCTTCCTTCATTCTTTATTATATATACAATTATTCAAAAATTCCAAATGCATCTTGGAGAAGATCCAAAGATGATCCACTATCCAACGGATTAATGGTATTTTATACCATAGCGAATCCAAATTTTAACCAAAACTATGTAGTAGTTTTAATCCAACCAAAAGAAATTTCAATGTACCATAATAATGATGGTTCTTTGTTCATAGTTATTGAATGAATTAAATTAGAATTCAAAATACATTAATATTCATCTTTACAACCGACTCCCCATGTTTATCTTCCTTCATTCTTTATTACATGTCCAATTATTCCAAAACCCAAGATGCATCTTTAGAACAACAAATGCGACTTCAATCTAAGCTAATTATATCAACTCATTTTTCGTCATGCGTTTCACTACGGGACAATGACGACCAGATTTGGAACAAAAGAGGTATTGTTACAATGTACACTGGTGTGACGTGATTGTAGCAATATTTACAAAACGTATAGCTGCCGTGTAGGTTCCCTCAAAGAAAATTAATTCACCGAAATTTATTCGTAAAGCGCCGATGGAGGCTTTAATGAATTTAATTGAAAAATAAATTGCACGATCTCATGGTTATTCATTCATTAGGGATGATCTATGTTGGCTTAGTGTCTTGGTGCTTTCCAAAGAAAGGGGAGGTATATAAAAATTAAAATAAAGATGAGATTCGTGAATTATTAGCAAGGTCTGGTGTCCTTGAAAACCCATGGCACCTCAGAAAACCCTCATCATCGCTAGAAAGTTTATGGTACAAAAAAGTCCTTAATAATCTATCTTTCAAAAGTAGAATCATAAACATGATTAGATTCCTAATTGATTAGGGAGAGCTGCTTCAATTAGACTAACTCTATTATTTTCTTAGGACACCATTTAATACAGCTCGAACTTTATTCATAATTGTTTTCCATCACTCCTCCGCAAGTAACTAATATTTATAAAAATTTATTTCTGCATTCTTACTGTATACTACAATGTTCATTCCTCCAGTGTTATTGTGCTCAAGATATTTTTCATTCTAGCATTTATCATTTCTTGATATGTTGTATTTATTTGTATTTTTACATTTGTCTGTATCTTTCTCTTTAATTTTTGTGTGATTTTTTTTTTAAATAAAATCCTCCATACATCTATACCAAACCGGAAACGGGCCACATGAACTCTAGAAACGGAGGTGTGGTGTGGTGTTATATGTTAAATGTCCTTGAATACCAAATGATAAGTTAGTAGTAACTGTAATGCATGCACCAAAATGCCATGATTGTAGGAACACTCAATAAGACTGGAATACACCTATCCCCCGATTTACACTGAAGATAGGTTCCTTAGAAAACCGTGTAAATCGAAATCGTTGATTCTTATACGTAAAACAGTGTAAATCGAAAACAAACTAAAATGTGCATAATTCAGTCATTTATTTCAACGTAAAATAAAACTAAATATATCTTAAAAACATAAAAATAACTGTCTATTTATAAAATAACAAAAATATAAGGTATATTTATGTAATTCATTTTACATATAGAAACGAGAAATAATAAAAAAATTAAAAATTAATTAATTTATTAATAAATTAAAAAATTTAATCAGAAATTTAGTTACTATTATCACTTTCGTAGACTATCAATCTTTTATTCCTGATTGGTATGGTGCAAATCCGGTGGTGCGTTCCGGGTCGGTGCAAATTTAAAAACCGTGTAAAAGTGAAATCGTGTAAACCGAGTGCCGTGTAAATCGGGGGATAGGTGTATAGAACAATCTATATAAATAAAAATGAATGTTTGTCTGTATGTCTCTTATGCGCTGTCATGCCGCTCATCCGATTGCGATGAAACTTTGAATAATTATTACTTACACTTACAGGTTGTGGGCATAGTAAAATTATCTAATATACATAAAATATTTTCAGATCTATTAACCGCATCTATTAACCACGAAATAACTCGCCTAGGAGACACAAAATATTCAGTAAAGATGCTAAATTCAATATTTCGGAGCTATTGTACGTAAATGCAATGTAAGTCCTTCTCTGAGGTAATAGTTTTATTAGAAAGAGTGGGAGAAAGTGTTAGGTGAACCAATCCTATAAGTTTGAATTTTTCACTACACATTTAATAAAATTTTAGTGGTTTTTTTATGTCAGTAACTTTCGAAAGTATTATAGTACAAATAATTTTTCACCATTTTAGTTTTCAAAAAATTATCTTTTCAATTATATTAAAGATTTTATGGTATAAATAAGTTTTCTATGTTTTATCGATTTTAAAAGATAATATTTTAATCATTTTTTCTAATATTAAACTTGAAAGTACTGAATGAATACGAAGCGAATCACGAGATACTACAAATAGTTTCTTTCATTACCATTTTGAAAGAACACCAAGTTTTAAAGTTCCAAAAGAATACACAAATCTAATAGATAAAAGTGAATATTTGTTTATAGAAGAAAATAATAAAAATGTAATTTAGTACTATTCATGCTTCTCCTTTATATATCCATCGATTTCTTTGAATGTATCCATTGCCGACAAGAAAACGAACATCATTCTTATTTAAACAAGATAACTATTTCAAATTCCAAACGATATTTCCAAAATTATTTCTTCTGTGGCAGCGACGGGTATCAGCTAGTGTGTTTATGAATTATAACATGTTATTAAGCTATAATTTAGAATTATATTGCAATATAATAGAAAAGAGACGACGCACATTTAATGTTTTAAAGGATTGTTGTTAAAAGGCTTATAAATAATATTTTACTAAACTATTATTCCTTTGCGGTAGTGTTAAATTTAGATGTAGCGGCAGAAATTAATTTCCACTGAAACAGCAATGATACATAGTATGCAAGGTTATGAAGGAAAAATACAATTTATTCATTCTTTTGTATATTTAGATATTGTAAACTTAATAACATGTTTTAATGCAATGATTTATCGTAAAAATTATAGTTTATATTTAGCCATCGTGTGATATCTTTCAAAACAATCTCTAGTATGATATCTGGGTTTTAGATAATAAATGTCGCAAAATCCTTCGCTTGGAGTTTTAATGACCTGATCCTAACCGATCAAAATAAGGGGTAGAATTTCAGATAATTCTTATATTTACGGTCAGATACATAAATAAGGACAATTTGTTCTAATCTAGATTAAATATTTACTCTTTTCACAACAGTCGAAGGTTGAAGGGTTATAGCGAAAAGAATGCATGGAAAGAATTCCTCGTCAATTAGGAGAAAAACACCATAAAACGCTAAAAGGTATTTTTCAGTTCGGCTATTCCAGGGTGGAGAATAAATAGTACCACAATTCACAGTCCAAAAAGTCAACAAACTGGGGTGTTTGGTCGGAGCACTTGCCATGCATAGCAAGGCTATCTACATAGTCCTGGTATTTACAGTCCTGGCGGTGACAATCCCCTGAGCTGTTGTTCTTCTCATCTTCAAAGCAAAACCCACTCTTTGTCTCTGCCCAAACTCCGCCTTCTTAATTCCCATTCGACCACGTGATATCTCCATCGGCCAATCGTTCAGTCCAAAATTCACTCCTTTGTGGCTCCAGCCTGGCGGGGGGGGGGAGAGCTGGCCATTAATAACGCGTCCTATCAACTGACCGCTGTAGAATACGTGCCAATGATATTCTTTCACAAAGGGATCATCCGTTATTCAGATGTTTGACACTCCTTTCCTCTGAAGAGGCGACATATTCCTCCCCAACAAGATGTAAACTTTCAACTGAATTTCTATTGACCAAAGACAATCACCATTCTGAAATAAGAAAAATCTCCTACCTTGTAATTTGGAGGCTTTTAACAATGGAGGACATTAGCAGGTCGTGAACAGCTGTCTGGAGATGCCGCTTCTTGTGAATGGGATAGGGGAACGTTACAGCAACTTCTTTTCTGTTGGAACAGACAGCACAATTTGTACCCGCGAAGTCTTGACAGTCCAGCAATATATGTAATCTGCCATTAATTTTTTTTCTCTATCTAAGGGCGATGGTTATCCTGATCTTGATGATATTCTAAGTCATCACTTGCAATATCAGTCAGTGTTCAAATTGTCAAAATAAGATTCGTCATCGCTAGTTTCAGTTTCACAGTAGATTTCTTTCGGTAGCTTTCTTTTTACCATTTTGGAATCTTATTTTTCAAATATCTTAAAAAGCGTGAATGTAAAACTACACTTAAAATAATATATAACAGGTTACTTCGAATTTTACGAAGTATCTCCAATGATTACCGATTTCTTTACGTTCGAGATGCAACTGACTCGCTATGGCGTCTCGCACGGCAAGTCAAAAGCGGCTTATTAACATTAGAAATCATTTATTACGAAATGATAGTAGTATCGTTTCGGCTCATGAATAAGTTCCTTAGCTATTTCTGCTTTTTCATAGAAAGTGCAAACTGATACATCCTGAATGGAGATTGTAAAGTCATGATTCTGACCGATCCAATAAGAGAGTAGGATTTCAGACAATTCGTTTATTTACAGCCATATATTTACATAAGAATGACTTGCTCTAATCTAAGTTAATGTATGTGATATATACACCTTTTCTAAGCTGATGATATTTTCAAAACGGTCGAAGGCTGAAGGCTTATCATGAAAACAAGTTCTCCACCGATTCTGAGAAATAATACTACAAAAACTAACAGGTTGTTAGTCAGCACGGCTACTCCAAGGTAGAACGTCAATCACCAGTACGCAAACCGAAAAGTCTCTTCTTTTTTTTTCCTTCAATGTCCCTTCTCTTTTCTTCTTCTTCTTTTTCAAAAAATCCGCATTCTATCTTTTTTCAATCTCCACCTTCTCATTTCCCATTGGTCCACTTGAGTGACTTGCAAAATGACCCTCTTCAGTGGCTCCAGTCTCGCGAAAAGATTATGGAAGAAATTATAAAAAGTAGAAATTGCAGCAATAAGAGCAGACACGCAGATCAAGCATTCATAAGAACTTCTTGTTAATTTGAAAGGTAAGCACTCGTTTCAAATCGAGACAGTTACAAAACATGTTACTCCTCTGAGCAGACAGTCCTACAGCAGCTCGAACAATTACACAAATGTAAGCAATCATGTAATTAGTTAAAAATGCAGTTAAAGTAAAAACGAGAATTATAAAACATAACAAAAGCTATCCAATTTCCACGGCATACAAAAAGCGATATATATTATTCTGTTTGATAACATCAAATAATGCTCATACGTAGTTGTATTTGTATTTGAGCTAAAAAGGACGGAAAGGGTGTTAAAATTATTTGTATTATTGTATAAAGTTATTGGTAACTTTTACTTGGCTATAATTTAAGTTACTCTTTATGAATCGATAGAGAAATATTAGCTGGACATAACATTCGAACCAAATTTTGATGGAAAAGGTGTTAAAATCATTTGTATTATTTTTAACTTTTAGTTGTCTATAATTGAAGCTACCCTTTATGAACCGATGGAGAAATATTAGTTGCTTTGGACATAGCACTTGAACCAAATTTTTATACTTAAATATCGAGAAAATGCATTGAAGTTTTTGCATGTATATAGGCAAGAAAAGTCATGTTATTAAAAAATAAGGATTTGCACTCCAAATGTTATATAATCCTGCAAACATGAATTTCGAAGGACCAAAAAATATTCATTACCACTTAAGTACGGGATCTTTAGCTTCGACAATGCCTTGGGGCATGTCGCACGCTGACTCAAAATCGTTTGTCCAATCTTCCAGATTACAACAAGCGCTGTTAATGGAAGCCATTTCCAGAAAAACTCTTTAATGAGGTAAGTTTTACCTCAATCCGAAGACGTCTTTCGAGATAAAGACCTCCTACCTGTAAAAAAGCGAGCAGTCCCCGGTAGCCTAAGTGCCTTACCCAATACAAACTACCACCCCATGTGGTCTTATCACAAAAGAAAGACGCTCAGACAGAATTCCCACCTGCGGTGCATCACTTAATTTTATTACCTAAACTTTATTAGTACCGTTGTGGCAACGCAAGATTTTACAGAAAGATTGTGGACGAGTTTTTGAAGGGAGGTGTTGCCAGTTTCTTTTATGGGGGTCCTTTTTCTCCAGAAAGATGGGGTAGGGGGATGGTGGTAAAAAAATGAGTCTGGCTCTCTAGATAAGAAGGTAGGTTTCGGAAATTACTTGTGGGAGGACACTTGCTCGTTGCTCCAGGGAAGGTTGACCGAATTCCTCCCCCCCTCCCTTAAAACTGTATCGTTGTCTTCTATGCTTGGTGGAAATGACAATGCTGCCAGCCGTGTAGTGTTAAAGACCGAAGAAGTTTTAGATACCTATGATTTTAATGGCAGCAATGATTCTTTAAATGACGTCAAAATGACAGGACATTTCTTATTGATAAGGGTTAAGTTAATAGCCAGACAACCGATAAGACAGTACAGCTCCAAAATATATGAATTGAGACAGCAATTATAGGTACTGGTTTGATCGATGCGATTGATTCATAATAATGTATTATTCTTGTTAGGTTCTTGATAAATAGCATCTCTTAACATATTTTATTGATTAGAAACATTCCAAACAAAATAGTTTCAATTTATATAGCAAAAATATTTGGTCCCTTTTGAACAAAAATAGGAAATATTTCTGTTAAAATCTCTTCAATAAAGTGTGTCAATACCAAAACAAGTATAACGAAAGTATGCTAGAGTGCAAAATTGCAAGCTGCAAATAAAATTGTGGCTACTATCTGAATGAATCCTTTTTGCTTTTATTTCGGAAGATGGATATTTAGCGACTAAACAAAGAGCAGCTTAAGACCTCCTGGTAATAGTAATTATTTTTTCATAATAACATCATTCAGTTAAAGAACGAAAAAATTTATTTCAAAATAGAATGCGTAAAACCGGAATTTTTATACTTTGACAGTATTTATAGAAATATTCATAAAAATTATGCATCAAGGTCAAAAAATAATTATGAGCAACAAAATAAACACCAAGCGGTTACCAAAAGGAAACTCAAAACGTAAATTAATTGTAAATATCGATTTATTGTATTGCGATTTATTGTGAACTATTATTCAAGATGATAATTTCGATAGATAGATATTTTTTGAAAACTGGCATCGACACTTTTTTAAATATATCGTATATTTTCGATAAATCGGAAGTCGGCGTAATTCCCTTTTGTAATAAGGGTTAAATTAATTAAATTTTTTTTTTGTTAAAATTCTTAATTTATTCTTTTAGAGCTTCATTGCTTAACGTTCAAGGTTTTTACAACTTTTTATCAGAGTCTGAAAATTAATCAAATAACAACTAAAAGAAAAAAAAGTCAAAGAATTTGGAAAAACGAATTTTAGACAAACTCTTCAATGCTAATTAAAGAAAATAACTAAAATATTCCTGTTAAAACTGCAATTAAATCTGCGAAAAAAGTACATTAAAAGTATTTTATTGTTTATCAATAATAAAGTCATTTGGTAATCATTTATTTATTTTTTTACAGAGCTTTGCAAGCTTTTTGCATAAAGAAATGCCATTTTATTTCGCAATCAGTTTTCACTATCGAACTTTTTATCGTTATAAAAATTAATGAGCTGTAACTTAATTTTGTCTTAATCTCCTAAACGTAGATATGCAAAATGCAAATTAATCATTAATAAATAATATTTACAAACGAATTTTCAATAAATTTCAGAGAAAGATTTAAAATTAAGGTAAGATTTTTTACTTATTTACTAACGATATTATCGCCATTTATTGGATAATATTACATTACCCAATAAATGGCAAGTATATCGCTATTAGAATTTAGAATTCTGCTTAGTGCTTTTTCTGAAAACTTGAAATTTTGCTTTTTACTGAATGTCCCATAAGGTACCCAAAGTCTTATAATAATAGATTCGAATACAACAAGTGAAAACCCCGAACATAAACCCCGCCATAGTCTACTGTCCCACCGTC
>JAPMOQ010060886.1:47905-71941 GCA_026543055.1 Argiope trifasciata
TTCAGTTTCCGTAATTAGTTTCGTTTTCTCTTATATTGCTAATTTATATATATATATATATATTATCCCTCGATATAATAAATGCCTTAATCTTTCACAATTATGTCGGACAAAAAACGTAAGTAACTTCAGGTAATAAACTGCTTATTTTCTATATTACTGTCTTTTTTAACAGTTCAACGATGTTTGGAGGGGGTAGGGGATAAAAAAAGAAAATGAAACTGTCTTTATAAGACCAAATTTTTTATTAAGAAAATCACACCAATATCTTTTCCATTGCTGATCTTCAAGTTATTGAATCGAAGAGTTAGAGTTTATTGAATTTTTTTCCCCTTAACGCTTATTCCATCACCCTGACCACGGACAATCGAATTAAGTGACCAACACCGCTAACGTTCTAAGGGACCCCACGAGCAACTGACCAACGGGCCTTAAATCTAATACATCTCGTTCCCAACTGATCCCCTATGTCACTTATGGGGGAGTCATAGTTGTCACTGCGACCGATAAATCACAGAACCCACTTTTAACGGGTGGGAATTCAATCACGTAGACCAGGGAGGGACACTGGAAAAGATGCCTTTTTTATTTCTATTTACTTATTTATTTATTATTTTATTCTCGGCTACCTGTCACATGGTTCGAAGATGCCACAAATGCACAAATCATGTTTCAGAATGGACTGGTGGCGAAATGGGTCTTTGTATTGATTTCTCTGTTTTTAACTCACTTTGGAACTGTGGCGCAGTAATCGAAATTCGCCTATTTTAGATTTCCCGTAGACGAATTTTATAAATAGATATAACTGAGTTAGACTGTAAAATTCTGCTAAATCTTCACGTTTTCAAAACTCTTTTATGTTTGAAAAAATTATTTAAAAAAAAATGTTTGTATTACCTCTATTTATAATTTTATGTTAAAAAAATTATTTAAAAAGAAAATGTTTGTAATAATATAAACAAAAAATAAACTAAGGGAGTAGTTTCCCCAAAATTTTCTAATTTTGGGGAGACTACTTTTCGGAGACTACCTCCCATTTTTAAAAAAAAAAATTTCTCTGTCCTAATGATGTCTTCCCTTTTTGAGGAGTTGCTCAGAAGTAAACAGAAAAGAGTGACGCAGTAAGCAAAATTCGTCTCTTTTTGATTTCTCTTAGATGAATTTTATAAACAGATATTACTGAAATAGACAGGAATTCAACTGTAAGATTTTGATTAATTGTCACAATTTCAAAACTCTTTTATGTTTGAATTTTTTTTAAATGTTTGTATTACCTATGTTTGTAATAATACTACTTATGTTTGTAATTTTATGTTTGAAAAAATTATTTAAAAAAAATTTGTTTGTATTAACTATGTTTGTAATAATATAAACAAAAAATAAACTAGGGGAGTAGTCTCCCCCAAAATTGTCTCACATACTTTCGCCTAATGATGTCATAAAACAAACCGGTTAAAATTAATGAACCGATGAGTCATTGTTTTTCATCATGACAACGCGAGACCACACGTTGCATTAGTCGTGTTGGAATTTAAAATTCCAAAATGTCTGTAGCTCAATGAAAGAGTAGTGGACTGTAGTTTTTTAAAAAGTTTATTGTGAAACTCAACAATATGCTACTTAATTTCATAAAAATTAAAATATTGCAACATAACATCACTTAATAGGAGGAAACATAAACCATAAAATAAATCAGAGTATTTCGTCTCCTGCTTAGTAGAGGAGTAACTATCTCTGGGTCCAGCTCCCACGAGAACCGAGTCTGAACTGAGGGGTTTCTTCTTTCTCTACCCCAGGGGGAGTTGGCGCTGCAAGTGAGCGTAAACAAGTCGTAAGAGATAAACTCCTACAGTTTGATTGAGATGTTTTATGGCATATTGCATACACTCCAGATCTCGCTCTGTTTAATTATTACTTCTTTTTGACTTCGAAGGTTGTTTCTTGTCCAGTACGCCACAGTTTCATGAAGAAGGCATAACGAGGCTTCCTGAGAGATGGAAAAAGGTTACACAGAGCAAAAGGGTTTCTTAGATGACAAAATAAATTATATCTATCCGACTACTTTCGAAGGAAAATTATCCAAAATGGTTAACTCTCTACACGAAATTGTTATACAGCAATCCTACTTTTCTTTGTACACAAGTTATAGAGTATAATGATGAAGGAAATGAACCAAAATCTACGAAAAATGTTGAGATACAAAGAAGTTATGGGTAAAAATATACTTATATATGCATTTTTTTTCCATTAAATCACAACAATTTTTCTAAAAACACTTATAAAAAGTATTTTACCAACAATAAAACTTTTGGCTTGTTTTATAGCCAATATTATTTAAAACACTCGCTGATAAAACTATTATGTAAATACCTTTAATAGTTTTTGTGATATCATTTATGAAAATTAAAGTTTTGAGAAAATTGATCTCAAAGCCTCTTTTGAGTCTTGAGAAAATTGATCTCTCTTTTAGTTGTAGAATATGTGAGACCCTGGATGATAGGTCAGGCATCCTATTTCTTAGAAAAGATAAACTAAATATCAGTTCTGTTTTGAAAAGAGGAAAGTTGGAACTACAAGAAATAATAGTAATAAAAATATCTCCAATGTGTTCGATAATCAATGTTTTTTACGTAGTCGAATACCTAAGTAAATATTATGTATTGATTCCATATTAAAAATATGGGGGAAAAAATTTATGGGATAGCCTAATACATAAGCCTAAGAATAAAAGACTATTACATAAATAAGAGATGATTTCAACATAATGATAACTTAATCCTTATTTTGACTATTAACTGCATGATCAAAATTAGAAATTACATTAAACATTTGGAAAATGGGAATGGAAAAAATATTTCTAAC
This sequence comes from Argiope trifasciata, assembly GCA_026543055.1. Lineage (NCBI taxonomy): Eukaryota > Metazoa > Arthropoda > Arachnida > Araneae > Araneidae > Argiope > Argiope trifasciata. The sequence goes on from JAPMOQ010060886.1 coordinate 50,768, forward strand.
AAACACTAATTAATAATTAAATAAATAATTAGCTATTCAGATTATATATATATTTTTTATTTTTCTTTAAAATATAGAAGCATCTAAAATGAATTATAAGAGATTTTCATTTATTTTGAAAATAGAAATAAAACCTTAACAATTTAGCTTAATATTGCGATTAACTAGTAATAATATAAAGATTTAATGATTTTAATAATATTGCATTGCTGTAGTCAGATTATATTCCGAAAAATTCTCAAGATCATTACATGTTGCATTAATCACACAGTGTGAAAGAATTTTGCATGCCATGTGATTAATTATACGAAATTCGAAGAACAAAGAAGTTCTGTTTTGGAACGTTGATTAAAACTATTTTTCCATTTTCCGCGAATTATGAAATCGTTAAGTGAAGAACAGTTTTAATTAGCTGGTTCATTTTAATTTTAAAAAAGTGAGATTTAAATTGCAAATCGGGTTTTCAAATTCTGCCCATAAACAAGGGAAATAAAATATTCAAATTTAATCAAGAAAACTTTCTTTTATTGCCCATATTTCCTAAATAAAGAATATCTATCCTTTCTCTCAATAATGTTCTCCCAAAAGGCCTGCTACTTCCCAACTGCGTGTAATTAACCTTTTCTGTTACCGAAATGAAGAAATGTGTTTACGAAAAATCCATAATATCCATTGAAATGTTTTTCGTAAGCGAGATAGATAATTCACCAAACATATCATCATTAAATAAACAGAGTTCATCTCATCTGATATGTTTAAAAATCCGGAAATAATTATTATGTCTTTATGAAGATGATGCGATATTGAGATGTGGCCAGGCCTTGAGGAAAGCTATTTAAAAAGATGTTTTAAAAAAATTCTTAATACGAGCAGAATAATTATTAATTCTTTCGTCTAGATTTAATAATTTTGAAATAATTCATGGAAATTGCTGAATTTTGCATTGTTTTAAATTCTTTCGAGGTTCCAGATTTAATTAAATATAATGCATAACAAATTGATGCAAATGCATTTTTAACATTGATCCACTAATTAAAAAAATAACGTTTTTGTAATTTAAATTCGAGTACATTTAAAATATTGTTCGAAGCTGATAAAATTAACTTCGCTTAAAAGCACCTGAAATTCTAGTTAATTTTTATTTGGAAGCATAAACAATATTTAATGCATTGTTTTAAATAAAAACATAGAATTAACCAATTAAGTAGGCAATTATTTTAAAAATTGAAAATAATATTAGAATAGAGTTTGCTTTAATAATTTAAACGCAATTAAATTGTTAATAGCTCAAATTTGCGCTTAATTGAAAAATTCACATGTCATAAATGATAAATTATAACTGTTTTATTTTATTAAATATGACTGGAAATTTCTAAGAATTTAAAAAAGAATAATTATTTTCAGAAAGATATAAACATTATTTTTATCACTTGCAGACGACTATAATATAAAAAGAATGTGCTAAACGATAGATAACAAATGATATTTTTAAAAACGAATAGCAATATTATATCAATCACATTTTAGTTAAATAATTTTTATTCCTGAAATATTTAAACGAATATTAATTGAAATTTGTGTTTAGTTAAATAATTCTTTGAATTTCATATCCATATGTTATAAAGGATAAATTATAATTACTTTATTCTATTAAATTAAAAATGAAATAGTAACAATAATCTATCTAAGAATTTAAAAAAGAATTGTTCTTTTAAGAATATTATTTTTAAAGCTGGCAGACTATTATTAGACGAAAGAAATATCTAAGAGAATAATTAGAAAATGATGCTTCCAAAAGCGACGCCTAATATTATATCCTTCCTTTTTCGTTCAAATAATTCTTTATTTTTGAAAATTTAAATAATTACTTTCTTTTGGGGAAATAGTTTCTTAAAATTAAATTCTTTTAAATTTATAATTAAAAGGCTCTTGTGACCGGTGGTTGGTGGGTTCTAATTAAGATAAGCCTTCTTGTGTAACAATAATTTATATTAAAACATATAAGGTTACGTTACACACAGACACAAACAGAGAGTGGACAAAAAACACGTCAACACATAACGATAATAGAGGCTTAACTGACAGTCTCTCTAAGCACTCGCCAGAGGGCGGCGTGTAATGAGAGAATCATAGTGTAGGGGGAAAACAGAGTGCTACAGTCTCCCCCTCTGGCTGCGCCGACGTCCCGGCAAGTAGCCAGTATTAGAAGTAGGAGCTCTTGATGCAGTTTGTGTTCTTGTTTTTTGGCCTTTGGTTTCTCTGGGTAAAGGGTTTAAGCCGAGAAGATTTTGGCACAAACGAAGTTCCTTGATTTGTGGCATGGGGTGTCACAGTAATTTTTGGTTCAGATGAAGCGTCATGATTTGTGGCATGGGGTGGCACATTGACTTTTGGTGCAGATGAAGCGTCTTGATTTGTGGCATGGGGTGCCACAGTGATTTTTGGTGGTCGACCTCGCTTTCTGAGTGGAGCAATTGGCTTTGAAGCCACATCTTGAAAAGGCGAAAGTGCAGAAACATGATAGGTTGCAATAGGTTCTGACGGCTTGTTAAGACTAGAAATAACATATGATGTTGGCGACTTCTGAGTTAGTATAAGGTATGGACCATCACGTTTGGGCATAAGCTTTGAGGTCTTCTTGTTTTTGGCTTTGCTAATGGGATGCAAATTTACCAAAACTTTATCACCAGGAGAAAAATAAACAGTTCTTCGATTTTTATCATAGTATTTCTTCCGTTGATCTTGCTTCTTTTCTATTCGATCTCGTATATCATTAGTGATATGTGAAAATCTTTTGAGGTATGGGGTTATCTCTGGAACAAAGTTATCATTTTCAACCACGGCTTTGAAATTTTGCACAACATCGTCAACAGTGCGCAGTTCTCTTCCAAATTGTAGGAAGGCAGGAGTATGCCCTGTAGTATCACAAATAGTTGTATTCATGGCAAATCGAATTACAGGGAGTTTCGAATGCCAATTATCATGTTCATCTCCCACAAGTATTGCTAGACGAGGTTTAAGGTCTCTGTTTTTCCTTTCGACAGGGTTTGCTTGGGGAAAATAGACTGGAATTAGACATTGGTCTATATTGAGAGTACAACAGATTTGTTGGAGTACGGAACTAATGAATTGCGATCCGTTATCACTGATGATTCTTCTAGGTATGCCATACCGCATAAACACTTCTTCGATTAATGTTGTAGCACATTCATGCGCGGTGGCATGAGCAAGAGGGAATAATTCAACCCATCTTGTAGCACAGTCTTCCACAATAAAAATCCACTGTTTTCCTGTAGCCGTCCGTGGTAGAGGACCAAACAAGTCAATCGAAATTATCTCGAATCTTTGAGAATATACTGGAGTTCTTAACAATCCAGCAGGTTTTTGGTTGTTAGCCTTGTAACGGTTGCATTCTGGACAATGCTTTATCCATTCTGAAATGTAGGATTTCATTCCAGGAAAATAGTATCGTGAGGCTATTTTATTATAAGTACCTTCAGAGCCGTAATGTCCAGCTGTAGGGTCATCATGGTGTTCTCTAAGAACTCTTTCCCTTTCTTGCTTTGGGACAACTAATTGTGCTTCTTCAGATTCAGAATCTGGAGAGTAGCGATAGAGTAAACCATTACTCATAAGGTAACCTCGGTTTGACCAGTTAGCAAAATTTTCATCTTTATCATTGTTTTCGAAACAGTCTATTATTTTCTTCAAATCCTCATCTTTTAACTGTTCTTCACGCATATCACTAGCCTTTCTTGATGGCAAATCAATAGATATAGTGCATAATTCACAATTAGAATTGTTGTGAACACATACAGGTCGCGAGAGCATATCAGCTATAACATTAGCTTTACCCGGAATGTATTCAACTGTCAGGTCAAATGATTGCAACTGTAAAGCCCATCTTGCCAATCGGCCTGTTGGTGATTTCAGACTCAACAGCCATTTTAAGGGTTGATGGTCAGTCACAACTGTAATTTGTGCACCTTCTATGTAACCTCGGAACTTTTCGAGAGCCCATACGACTGCTAATGCTTCTCTCTCGGTTGTAGAATAATTTCTTTCAGATGAAGTAAGTAAACGACTCGCATACTCTATGGGATGTTCTTCTTCACCTTTTCCTTGAATAAGGATAGCTCTTAGAGCATAATTTGAGGCATCTGTTCGGATAACAAATGGTTTAGTGTCATCGACCTGTTTTAGAACCGGTGGAGAAATTAGTTTTTCTTTTAATGCATCAAATGCACACTGCTCTTCTTTTCCCCATTTCCATGTGGTTTTCTTCTTAGTAAGATTGCTTAATGGGCGAGAAATTTCTGCAAACTGATGTATAAAACGACGATACCAACTGCAGGTTTACAAAAAACTTTGGACTTGCTGCTTTGTGTTTTTGGGAGGAGGAATTTTTCCTATTGCTTCAACTTTTGCAGGATCAACTTCAATACCAGCCTTGGTGATATAGTGACCTAAATATTTTACTTTGGGGCAAGCGAAATTACATTTGTTTCTATTAGCATGCAATTTAAAGTATTTCAGGCGATCAAATACTTGACGTAAATCTTCAAGATGTTCTTCAAATGTAGAAGATATAACAATCAAATCATCTAAATATGCTAAAGTCTTGACTTTAAGGCCATTTCGGAAAATGTCCATGAGTCTTTGGAAAGTCGCGGGTGCTGTTTTTAATCCAAACGGCATCCTTGTAAATCTGTAAATTCCAAATTGACAAACAAATGCAGTTTTGTCTTTGTCAGGAGGATACATTTGAACTTGATGGTATCCACTTTTTAAATCAATGGTAGACATGTAAGCTGTTTGTTTTGCGGTTTGCAATAGGTCATCCATCCGCGGAAGAGGATAGGGATCAGGCTTTGTAACCGCGTTGAGCTTCCGGTAATCCACGCAAAGACGAAAATCACCGTTGGGTTTTGGAACTAGCACTACTGGAGCGGCATAGGGAGAATCGCATTCTTCAATTACTCCAGAGGCGAGAAGTGAATCAATTTCCTTCTTCAAAATCTCTTGTCTGCCAGGCGACAACCTGTAAGGAGGTACTGCAACAGGAAGCTTATCTCCAGTATCAATTTTGTGTTCGATGAAAGGTGTAGGCTCTCCCCCTGATTGAAAGCATGTCTCGTATTCTACGAGGAGGGAGTTGAGGCGACGTTTTTGTTCATGCGAAAGATTTGTTCCTTCATTTTCACGAATATCACAGGGATTTGGAGTAGTAGGAACTGCCAGCAGAGCGTTAATGTCAGGTGGTGTTTTGATAAAATCATATTTGATTCGCGGAGATTCTGAGAAATACCAATGCCTGTTGCAGAGATCTAGGACGATTCCTGCTTTACTCAAAAAGTCAACACCTAGAAGAGTTCTGTTTCCTCGAGCGTTTTTCAATACAATGAGTTCTGTCGGAATACTTTTACCCTTAACCGTAATGTCTACAGTTGTAGTGAGTATTTCCGTTTTCTGAATTCGGCCATCAGCTAGTGTCATATCTATAACTTGGCTTTTGAATTTCAAGCCGTTCTTCTTAAGAAGTTCAAATAGCTTTTCTCCAGCTACTGAATGTGTCGCACCTGTGTCGGCACAAAAAGCTGCATGAGTGTCGCAGACGGAGATATCAATGATGCTTATTTGTTTATCCTCCATTGAAAAACTGTAAAAGTTCATATGATTGAGACTTGACGATACATCAGGGTTTAGTTTCAATGCTGGGTTGCATGTGAGACATTTTGCTTTGATTATTCCAGGAGCTCCACAGCCATAACAGTTCAGGGGTCTTCTGTCCTCTTCAAGTCTCTCATTATTTCGTTCGTGAACTCTGTCTTTGTTAATGGAGTCCCGCCACGACCATCGTAAACAAGGCCTCACAACTCCCAACGCGTTCAGCCCGTGACGTCACGATTGAAGACGGATTGTCTAGAAAATTCTAAACGCAAGTTGTATGATAGAGTGCGGTAAGTTCACGGTGGCTGTAGTCGTGAAGTGCGGTGAGTGTGTTATTGGTTATGTTTGAAAGTGTTCCGAGCCTTTTTTTTTTCATATTAATTTTAATTTATCGTAATAAAGATGCCTAGTACGTGCTGCGTTCCTAATTGTAAAAGTAATTACTCAAAAAACAGTCCCAATGTTCCTGTATTTTCGTTTCCAAGCGATGAAGACAGTAGAAGAGCATGGATCTCTGCAATAAAGCGGGATAATTTCGTGCCAACTAAATATAGTAGGGTAAGTTTGATTTTTTAATACAGTTTTTAATTAATTCCTTTGAACTGGAAACATTTAATATTAAGTATAACTTTCATTTATCTTTGTGTTTTGCTCTAGATTTAGTTACTTATGCTTCCAATAACTATAATATTGTTTGTTTTAGCTAAATAAAAATTTTCTTTGTTTTATGTTACTTTGATAGTCCTTTTTTAATATTTCTTCTTAATATTTAAGTCTTCGTATTGATATCTTTTTTTTTTTATTATACTTCATATATATTTTTAAAAATCTGATTTAGGCCTAATTTTTGTGTCTTTAATGTAGGTCTGTGCTAAACATTTTGAACAAAATCAGTTTTTAACTGTTAGGGAAGCATTCAATTCTAATACTGGAGAACTTATTCAAGTACCACTGGAGTATAAAAGGTAAATGTTTCAGAAATTTTTAATAATTATCACCAAATTTTTAAGCACTTAAGTGATATATTGTTATTTATGGTCATCATAAAAAAGGTTTAAAATCATCTAATGAATGAAAAAACAATTTTTAATTATATACATCACGACTATAAAGTGATTAAATTTATATTTTGTTCTAAAATTTTATGTAAAAAAGTTAGAAACAGCTGTAAAAACAATATGAATTGCATGCTCATATATTCTTAGAAAATGTAGTTTTTTTTTGTTGTTTTGTTTATCTATAAATCATCAGATTATATGTAAAGCAATTAATATTTATTATTTTTAAATATCATTAGTTATATGCAATTTTTAATTATGAATGCATGCAACATTTATAAAAGGTCTGAAAATTTTTAGAAACAATGAAATGCCACTGTTTATTTGAGGCACTTTTTCACGCATATACAACCTATGTTGTTAACTTTCAGTTTATACATTAAGAAAGCATCTATTCTGTTTTTGATTTTAAATTTTAATAAGTTGCTGATTTCTTTAAATATTAAAAATTAAACTTTTTTTCTAGGCTTGTACCTGGTGCTGTACCTTCAATTTTCCCTAATTTGCCGTCATACTTTTCCTCAAAATCTAAAGTAATAAGAGAAACTCCAATGGATAGGGCAACGCATAAAGAAATGGAAAACTTAAAAACTGCATTAAATAGCAGTCTTCAGGACATAGCAGAAAAAGAAGAGAAAGAAAAAATCAACACTTTTTCAGATAATTCAAATACATGGAATGTAATTCTAAAAGCAAGTGAAATAATTTTTATTTGTTTAGACACTTCTCATGCTCCGAAGGTAAGTCATTCTTTATTAATTTCTTCCAAATTAGAAGCTCATATATATGTTGCAGATCACGAGGTCAAAAATCTAGGCAATTTTTCTTTTCCATTAGTTGTAAGCAAAACGGGTACAATTATAGAAATTCTTGATCATTTAGAAAATTTTATGTATGAATTAAAAGGGAAAGTTGAAGTAACAGATACAGTCCAGTTAATATCTGACTTATTAAAAACTCTTTCAGAAAATTCTGATGTTAGCTCGCAAGCAATTAGTTTTTTGATGCAGCAGGTTTCTTTTCTTGGAAATAATAAATATGCACAGAGGTATTCAGCTGATATAATGATATTTTCATCTTTGCTGTACACTATAGCACCATCCGCATATAAATTCTTAAGAGGAAGTGGGTGAGGTAAAGTAGAACCAATAGACATTTCGAATATGCAAGAAAGTCTTCCTGTTTTAATGTATCTTGCATGATATTGCATTTTTTCTATTAAAAAAATCTAAGTGCACTGCCTGTAGATATTTACATCAATTAGATAAAGAGATAAAATTGTCCCAAGAATAAGAATATTTTAAAAATTTAGATTGAGGGAAATTGTCTTTTCCACAAAAACATATTTTAAATGCAGTGCTCTATAATTTTGCAGTATTTAAAAAGATATGCGATAAATATGAGTCTGAATTCCTAAAACTTCGTGACCAAAGAATTAAAGTTGCTTCTATTGCATATTCAATTTTAGAAGAAAATGAATTCTGCGATAATGGATCATGTGATGAAGGTCATCAGTTTCATTCTATAATCTGGAAAGTTGTTTGGTGTTCCACAAATATATTTTTGAATAATTATATTAAGAAAAAAAATGATAATTTATCTAAAGCTATATTTCAGGAAAAAATCTAGCTGTAAAGAAAGCAGAAAAAAGAAAGGAAAGAAAATTAAAAATTGCTAGTTGGAAAAAGAGAAGGGATGATTAAAATATTTGAAATTAAACTTTCAAACATAACCAGTAATATCAGTTCAATTTGTGTGTTGATTTTTGTCATTTCTTTTAATATTATAATTAACCTTATTTATAAGTTTGTATTTTAACATTATTTAGTATTATAATTATTTTCATTTGTCTGTGTTAAATGTATAGTAAAAATTTGAAAACAAAATGTATTTTATTATTGTCTCTGAAAATAAAATTTTATGATTCTCAAAGTGTGATTTTTGCTCATTTATGTATTTTTTTACTATTTTTCCAGATTGAATTGAAATAAATTATAAATACAATGAAATGCAAAACCAAATATAATAAAAGCTAGTTTATTAAAGTGTATGAATTATATTAAGTGAATGCAATTCTTAATGTGAAAAAATAAAAACTTACAGTAATTCTTTTTGATCAATAGAATTATTTGGTGTAAAAGTTAAATTTTATATTAAATACATTAATATTACATTTGAAAGTTCATAAGTAATTTGGAAAGTAAATATTTATGTTAATTTATTTAAAATACATTTATTATCTGCCACTGCAAAAAAACAAACATCAAAAGCTTGAAGTCTTAATGATTGATTTAATTTTGAACTTTAAAAAAACAGAGAATATATAATTAAATAGAGATTATCTTTTTTAAAAAGACAAGAGAAAGATAAAATGATTTTTAAAGATTAAATGATTTTTAATTAAAATTTTTTTTATTAAAACAGGAAGAAAATTAACAATAATACCCCAATGTGTTTATCTTGCAAATTTACATTGTGATTTAAATCTTAAAAAATTTGAATATTTCATTCATTCACACAGGGGAGAAATAAATCATCTTGAATTTTATGCAAGCTAAATGTCTTATAAGAGATGGTTATTTTTTAAATGAATTTAAAACATTGAGGAAGAAGAAACCGAGATTCCGCTCACGGTAGCCAACCGTCTTCTTCATGTGACGTCACAAACAAGCTGTGAGGCCTTGTTTAGGATGGTCGTGGTCCCGCCTACTTTGACTGGGGACCCCGGGATACCGCCTACTTTGACTGGGAATCCCAGACAGAGACAGTCGATCAGGATTATGTTCATTTCGGAACTTTGGGTCTTTAGCGTTAAAAGTCCTATTTCTATTGGATTTTCCCTAATCAGCTGGTTTCTTGAAGTTTTCCGACTTGTAAGCTTGTTTTTCGTTACTGTTTGGGCGCAGACTGTCGTAGGTGTCCAGTTTCTTTATTATGTCATCGGGAGTGACCCATTCACACCATACATCCAAGAAATGGTCCTTTACTTCAGGAGGGACACGTTTTTTCATTTGATCGAGGATCATCAAGTCCTTCAGCTTATAAAAGTCCTGGATATTCAGTTCTTCTAACCATCCTTCAAAGTAATTTCTTAACTCAAAATGGAAATCCTTCCAAGATTTTTCTGAGTTTTTTTCTATGAGTTGCGAAAAGATGTCGCAATTTCTCTGCGTTTAATTTATATCTTTTTAAAAGCATAGCTTTTATATGTTCGAAATCTTGAGCTTTTTCCTCAGATTCTCTTGAAATAATTTTTACAACTTCATTTGGCAGGACGCCGAGTAAATATGCAACCCAATTTTTCTTATCTATTTTTAAAAATTTCATTTGTCTTTGAAAGATATTGATAAACAGTGACATGTCATCTTGTTGAGGGTCAAACTCAGGGATTAGACTCTTGAGTTGTAAATTTAGTTGATTTGGTGATGCAGCGACGGAACTTAAAGACTGTGCAAGTTTTTGGACTTCTAATTCCAAACGAAGTTTTTCTAATTTAAACGCGTTTTCACGAGAAACTTTTTCTTCCTCTTTTGCTGCAATCCTTTCACCGATTACCGAATTTAGGAATTCTCGCACAAAGTCTTCATCGTAGTTTTTACTGCGTATTATTAAGTCTTTTATGTCGGAAAGACGCGCATCTTTCGGGACTTCAATACCCATTTCCTCAGCCACAAAGATGAGATCGGCTTTAAGACCCTTACCCAAGAAACTCATCCTTGTTGTTAAGTTTAGGCACTTGTACACAACTCTTTAAAAAAGTATTTCTTTTTATATTGTGGTTAACACAAAAATGCAAAACAGATAATTTTATTCATTACCACAAATTCTTTTCATAAAAATATACTTATTCATGAACAGCTGCGTATTCTTTTATTTACTCAAAAATATATACTTTTCATATATCACACTAATTCTGACGATTTATTTTCATTATTATTCAAATAGTACTAAAAATAAAAGATACCCATGCAGAATATTTAATACAATTTGATTCTTCAAGAAAAGAAAGGAAAAAAAAAATGACATTTATCCGACCGTTATTCATAAGAAAGGAATATTCTAAAAGAATCATTTATTCTGTTTTGAAGAAAAAAAAGAAAAAAATTACGCATTAACTGGAATCTTTTTCCAAACCGATTTCCGGTTTTAATAAAATACGTTCATGGCTGACTCATTGATAACAGAAAGAAAGAATCAGAAACGAAACTATGCAATACCAGGATAGATTCAATATTTCCTTTCATAAAATATTTACATACATATCTATGTCATGCCATACTCTCAATGAAATATAATTTTAAATACAATGTAATGATTTACGAACACAATATGCAGTTTTATTCACAATATGCAAAGGTTTAAAACACACACAGTTTTCAATTCTTTTTGTAATTTTTACTTAAACACACTTTCAGTTTCGTAACTAACTTCTGTTTGTGCATTAAATATACACTTTTACACTTAAATACACAATGGAATTTAAATCAATTTGTAATATGGTGTTTCACTTTCAGACAATAATATCACAGGGTGTGATAATATAAAATAATAACATTAGAAACGCAAATTGTTTTGAGAAACAAGACTAAATGTTTAAATTTTTAAAATATTCAGCACACCAAAATCAATAACAATATTGAAAATATGTTATTCTACTTTAACATTCTAAAATCTATCACGGGTTGTGACAATTTAAATTCAAATAACCTGTACATACAATTTGTACAATCAAAATAAAAGTTCACTTAATTCCATAAAATATTTATTCTTTTACTTTAAAGTCGGGACGACTTAATAAAATTAAATTTGCCTGGATCAGGATGATCACAGTTTACTTCTCAGCTTTTAAAAGCTATTTCAAGTATCATGATGATACAGATTTTAACGACATAACGAAAACGGAACTTACCTTTACTTTCGTCGAGGAATCAGTTTCATGATGAAATTTCTTACGAACCTCGTCGTCTTTCTTCAGGATGAAGACTCGCTTAGAAAATAAATGCTGAAAAAGAAAGTGAGCCAAACCTCTGTGATCGGAACTTTTACTCTGTTTTTGAAGGCTGAAATTTAAAAGCACGCTTGCGCGGCAATGCGGAGTGCACAATTAAATGCTAGGCGTCAATGTAAACGCAATTAAAACCCGTTGGGCGCCAATGTGACCGGTGGTTGGTGGGTTCTAATTAAGATAAGCCTTCTTGTGTAACAATAATTTATTATTAAAACATATAAGGTTACGTTACACACAGACACAAACAGAGAGTGGACAAAAAGCACGTCAACACATAACGATAACAGAGGCTTAACTGACTGTCTCTCTAAGCACTCGCCAGAGGGCGGCGTGTAATGAGAGAATCATAGTGTAGGGGGAAAACAGAGTGCTACACTCTGAGATAAAATAGGATGCAATGAAACTAAATTTTTCCCGATATGAAATATGCAGTGACACAAAAATTTTTCGTTTACTTATGAATTTTAAAGACATAGTGTTCTGTCTACAACTAAAAATTAATATTTTTAAATGAATTTTTTTCCAATAACGTCTAATGTTTTACAGAATAGAATCTTTCTAAAATATTTTAAGAATACACAAAAACTTTTTTTTTCAGAAAATTAATTAACAAAAAGAAACCAAAATTTGTCTCACGAAAAATCTTGTATATTTTAAAGAAATTTGCACACATTAATAACTATTGGGATAATTTGGTCAATTAGTACTTAATATGATATCTTGCAGAAACAACAACTTATAAGCGTTTGAGCTCAGAAACTACTAATTTATTTGTTATACTAAAAAGAAAATACTAACACTTTGTTAGAAATACTTTTATTTGTTATACTAAGAAGAAAATACTAATACTTTGCCAAAAAATACTTTTATTTGTTATACTAAGAAGAAAATACAAATACTTTGTCAGAAAATACTTTTATTTGTTATAATAAGAAGAAAATACAAATTTATTTGTTATTTTGCATTAATATTCCTTCAATCTTCCATCTTTACTTTGTTTTTACCACAGTTTGATTTTTTTTATCTCAGTTTTGGTTTGTCATGCTACAAATTATAATTTCCAGCTCTTTCAAAAATATTTTATTTGAATTAAATATGGTAACTGCAATGATGTTTTCAGGATTTGTGAAATTATTGAAACACCAGATGCAATGCTCAGAACCGTGGACTTAGGATTGTTAGAAATACACTGATGGAAAAAAAAAATCCCAACACCAAGAAAAAATTATTGTACAGTAATTAAATTTTAGGAATACATTTGTCTGGGTAACATATTTAATTGATTAAAGTTTCAAGATCACAGGTAGAGCCATTTTAAATGTGAAATGTTGGTACATTAGTAACCGGTGTAACCGCAAGAATTTTGAATGCAAGCATGCAAACGTGCATGCATTGTGTCGTACAGGTGTCGGATATCAGTTTGTGGGATGGAGTTCCATGCCTGTTGCACTTGGGCGGTCAATGCAGGGACGGTTAATGCTGGTTGTGGATGACGCTGGAGTTGTCGTCCAATGATGTCCCATACGTGCTCGATTGGAGAAAGATCTGGGGATCTAGCAGGCCAAGGCAACATGTCGACACTCTGTAGAGCATGTTGGGTTGCAACAGCGGTATGAGGGTGAGCATTATCCTGTTGGAAAACACCCCTTTGAATGCTGTTCATGAATGGCAGCACAACAGGTTGTATCACTAGACTGACGTACAAATTTGCAGTCAGGGTGCGTGGGATAACCACGAGAGTTCTCCTGCTGTCATACGAAATTGCTCTCCAATCCATAACTCCAGGAGTATTCCCTGTGTGTCTAGGCCGCAGGCAGGTCACTAGCAGGCGTTCACCTGGCCTCCTTCTAACCAACAAACGGCTATCACTGCGACCAAGGCAGAACCGGCTTCCATCAGAAAACACAACAGATCTCCACTCCGTCCTCCAGTGAGCTTTAGCTTGACACTACTCACGTCGCAAACGGCAGTGGTTTGGAGTCAGTGGAATGCTCTGTACAGGGCGTCTGGCTCGGAGCTTTTCTTGAAGTAACCGATTTGTAACAGTTCGTTGTGTCACTGTGGTGCCAACTGCAGCTCGAATTTCAGCTGCAGACGCAGTACGATTAGCCACAGCCATACGCCGAATACGACGGTCTTCCCTCTCAGTAGTACCACGTGGCCGCCTGGAACCTGGTCTTCTTGAGGCAATACCTTCCCTTGACCACTACCGCCAATACTCATGCACAGTGGATACATTCCTTCCAAGTCTTTCAGCAATATCGTGGAAAGAAAACCCACCTTATCGTAGCCCTACAACACGACCTCGTTCAAACTCAGTGAGCTGTTGATAATGGCTTCTTCGTCTTCTCAGAGGCATCCTTGACAACATTAACCCACTACGTCAAATCTCAACTGTAAATAACGATCACGAACCTTACAGCGCTTATTTAAAGCAAACCTCATTTGCCTATTCATAGCGTCGCTACTAGCGCCTCACTTACGCGCGTAGCTCGAAATTTGAATCGACGTCATCTTTCAGATGTATAAACACGCCTACCAAATTTCGTTTATCTAGCACAGCTCCTTCCTAGTGTTGTGACTTTTTTTCCATCAGTGTATAAACGTTTGACATAAAACAAAGCTGTTTCCAATGCCTAAATTTTGGGTGACTGACTTCGAATTTTCTTAAAAAAATATTTTGATAAAATACATTAATAAAATAAAGTAGTGAAATATTCTTCATTTCAAAAATAAATAACAGATTGCCTAGTCCTAAGACATGCACCAGCTTAACCACAAGTAATTAAGATATTAGAATTAAATTCTTCTAATTCCCAACCATCTTTCTTTCAATAAAATAATCCACCAGAATCTCAAATGTTAAATTTGGTTTTCATACTCCAATACAATATGACTCCCATCTGTTTCCAACTTATTTATCATTGATATGGCGAATTAAAACATAAACGTTATATTTTTTGCATAAACAAAAACAAAAAAATAATAATTAATAAATAAATTCAGTGGATTGATTATCCAACTAATATTGCTGTTCTTAGAACTCTAACAGTTTTAGATGAAAATGAATATGAAAACATTAGATAAATCCTTCAGAAATATTTACTGTATTCAAACGTAGATTTTTCCCAAAATGTTTAATTTTAAATATCGCATTAGATTGAACTTTGCAGGATGACTTATATAATTATTAATTCGATCTTCCTCCTTAAAGCATTTTATCACATACAGTAAAGTAGAGTGGAATAACTTTACTAATTAAGGAATTAAGGAAGTTAATTAAGGAATATGGCCAATTGAATAACCACTACTGAAATATAATCATTTTTCTGGTGTTTTTTTTACACCTGCAAATCATTTAAAAATAATAAATAAAATATAGAAGATTAAACAAGCAACGATTAAAGCCAAACGATTTTTGAAATGCCATCACAATGAAAAAATTTAAAAGAAAAGAACAAATGATAATTTAGCTATGAATTTATTCCAAAATATTTTGGTGTACGAACATTTTGATGACGTAGATGACAGTTGTATTCTTACATTTTCATTGTTATTCTAAAATGAGAAAAAATGAAATTTATTTGGATGTAAAAAAATCGCATAAAGAATACCAGCGGGTGACCGAGCTCCGCTCGGAGAAAACAGGCATCGAAGCTAACTCGCAGATTTAAATTTTCAATTGTGATTTATCAAAACAATACATGCCATAAGAAAATTTGTGAAACCATTGGTGAAAAGATAACCGGTTAAAGTTCACCATTGTAAACTATTCTAAACAAAGTTAGAGTTTGGAAAGGGAACTATTCTATACAAAGGTAAAGTAAAGGTAAAGATTGAAGTGTGTTGAAGTTCAATATTTTTGACAAATTTATTTAGAAAAACCAAACATATATACATACATAAGAAACATATTATAAACCTATAACAGCATAAACATAAAACTTTATTAGTTCGCCATATGGGCTATAGATGGCAGCACGTTACCGCTTGAAAATTTAAGTAGCCATTATGGCGAACTAATAAAGTTTGAAAATATCCTATCTGTAACTCCGAACTGCTCGACCGTAGCGCTTCAAAACCGGCGCCAATCGATTCCTCGTGACCAAAAACCCCAAACCCCCAAGTTTACCGGAGTTTATTAATTCTGGGGCGATTTTCGACTTGGCAACCATTCCTCGTATTATAGTATTAGATATTAGAAAATGTTGGACCATATTAGGATTCAAATTCATGCTATAGTTTTTTTTTCACATTCTGAAAGAATACGAATATTTTTGTTAGCTATTATATGATAAATCTTTAATAAATGATATTTAATGGCTCTTTACATCATATTATATTAATTATGTTACTTCTTTGAAATTACAAATAATAGTTATCTTTAACATAGTTATAAATAATTATTTAAAGCATCTCTTGAATACACTTTTTCTGTATCTTATTATCGCAAAATAAAACTTCAATTGACAATTTATATAATAATTAAAAAACTACTTATTGAAATATGAAGAATGATTATTGCTAAAATACTATTAAAATGGCTTATACTTGTATAATGCTATACAATCGGTAGACGATAATTAAGATAAAAAATACAAAAAAACCTAGTTAGGAAGAAGAAAAAACGCTATTATTACGTTATTATGTTTTAATTAAACATTTTAAATAATAAATTACAAAATTATTATGGTTTATAAGTATTCAAATTTATGAAAAATTATTCTAGAGTGAGATTAGACATTTTATTTGTTTAAAAGAAAAAGTCATAAATGATTTTTAAAAGAATATATTAACAGAAAGAGCAGACGATAATTGCAAAGGAATTTTTTTTGAAAAATAAATGAGCAAGCAAATTATATGAAATAAGTATAATTATTGCATTTAATATCAAATTTTATCTGCAAATTAATAAGCAATATTATTTTCTTTTCAATTTAATTTTTTCTAACCATTAAAGACTCATTATTTTGTCATGCGATGTAAGATTTTCGTTAAAAAAAAACATAATGCTCGGGCTTATTGCCAATCTGTTGCATAAATATAATACATGTTAAATATTTTTAGCAATTAGTAAATGAGATATTTTTCTAAAATTATTTTAATTAATAATGTAATAATATAATTCAAACTAATAACGTTTTTTGTTATTGGTTGATTTGTTTGTGAATTTTTGTGGTCCAAGAACCAACCTTGGCTAAACTGCGTCAGTCGTATGGTTATATTATTAACAACCGTGGAATAGAGACAAAGCTAAAATGATTACATCAAAAGATCTTTAAAAAGAACTGCGTTAAAAGATTGAATTACACACGGTAAAAAGTTTAAAATGTTATTTGTAAAAATGGCAAGACCTAGGATTGATGGACTGTAAGGTTAAAAGTGGTAAAACCTAGATATAATCGTAGAAGCCAATAGCCTTTAAAAATTGAAAAAGATTTCCGTGAGGATTTACACCCTCTATGTTTGATATTGTTAGTGATGAAGTTTTAACGAAATGAATACGATGAGTATTAAAATTCGGGCACTCAATCAATATATGATAAGCACTAAAAGCAGTATTGCATGTAGGACATGTAGGTGTCCTTTCTCCGAATAATAAATATTTGTGCGTAAAACACGTATGTCCCACACGCAGACGAGTGAATTTCACATCATGTCTACGCAAAGGCAGATTTATTATTGGTAATTACGTAATTATTCTTTGAATTAAGCCTACCTTTGAAAAAAATTTAACATACAAATAACTTAGAGAAAAAGGCAACATATTGGTATACTTCTAACACTTATCTATGCATAATATGAAACGATGTCTCTTCAAAGTGTCTGTATGTTTGAAAGAAAAAAAAAACGAGAATTGCTTTACTGATAAGGAGATATTTGCAGGGTATTTATTGGAGAAGGGTTTAGTAAAATGAAGTCAAATCAAAATAAAAAAAAGAGATTTGCAATTGCGGTTTTAATTATTTCAAGACTCATTATGACCCCAAAAAGGAAATCAAATCTTGGCCGTAGCATATTACATGTTGAAATGCTTCGTTTATTGCGTGATAATGAAAATGTCGAAGAAAGAAATGTTCGCATAGCGAATATCAGAGAAATAATGCACACACTTAGGAAAGGAGTGTCTTCTGTTCAGCGAAGTAATTGCCTCTTTTCAATTTGCACTGCTACTGAATTACAGAGACAGAATGAATCTCGTGAAGAGCGAAGTGATCGCCTAGTTAATGTAGATCACAAAGAAATATTATGCTGCAAACTGAATTTTATTCATACCAGATTATACAGAGTTGATAAAAAAATGTAAATGAGGGGATGCAGTGATTTATTTGTATATTTTAAAACAGTTTTTCTATTTTATATTTTTAGTCAATTGTTTTGCCAATGAACAAATCCTATTTTTGCCTTTTTAACAGTCTATATATTTCTGAATGTGTGCTGTAAAAAACATTTTGTAGTTATTTTTGAAGAATTTCTAAATATACTTTTATGTTTGTTTGATGTAGTGTGACATACCCATGTAATATTATGTGGAAGTTAGGCAAGTTTAAAGCTAATTTTTCTGCTTGGATGTTTTATGACACTGATAACGTTGTGTAGGCACGGTTAGCATACTTATAATACTTATACAAAATTAATGTAAGTTTGCAACTATCAGTAGGACCTAAAAGCTTATATAAAACTATATTTTCTAAAAGCTATATTTCTTATAAAAAGAAGGGAGGGAGGAGGCGGGTTGGATTTAACTATGAACCGTGTCAGTGAAGTAAAATATTAGAGGCAAAATGCTCAGCTCTTCAATTAATTCAAAACAGATTGGATAATAAATTAATATAAAGTAAAAACTGTACCAAACATATTACTAAATAGCAAAGAAGCAAACTTTGACGTTATTAATTACCAAACGATTTTCGTTTGAACGAAATTTTAAACATATTCATTACTGTACTGTTTTTTACTTAATTGATTTGTGATTACATAAAGTTATTAATTAATTATTTTTAGATTACTAGCTTTTTTTCCATAGAATAATTTCAAAAGATTCGCCTGTGATTAAAGTTCAAACATTTATCAAAGTAACATAATATAAGTTTTGCATGTATATTGAAAAGATATTTATTCTTTGGTGAAATAATATTAAAGATGTATGATGCATCTTTTGTTTTGTTTTCATTTGACACCAATGCAGCTTGTTTACAGAATCGTTTTCAAAAGCAAGGGAGTGACTTCTCATAGTATTCACCTTCCATAAGCCATTAATTAACTACAAGAAATAGAACTACCTTTTCTTTCATATTCATTACCCCTTCTAGATTTAAAAAAAAACCACGTGACAAATCAAGTTCCAAAATCAAAATGAATCAATTCACTCCAAAATGTGTTTATCAATAGCATCTTTGATTTGACCACAGTGTTCATCTCACCAGCCTAAAATAAAAAACACCAAAACCAATTACTCAGTGGATGTTAACAGTTCTATAATTAAAACCCATGCAGGCAATGAACTCTACTGGACAGACGGATAGACAGAACCTCCCCATCCAAATAATAAAGATGCTTTAAATTAATTACTTCCTCATGCTGCTTATCCCTATCTGCCACGGCGCATTCCCCTGGAGGGGTAGGCCCTAGCAAAACGAGACCCCCGATGCCCGCCTGAACCCGAAAATCGTCTGAACAAAACCATCCTGCCAAACGCCCGGCTAGTGAAACCCCATTAGCAGAGTCGTGAACGAATGAGAAACACTTATTAAACACCATCAATCATCAGCCTGAGAAAGGGAAAATAAGAACTGTGAAGGGATTTCGCTGAATGAAGTCAAGCGAACCAGCTTTCCCCTAAAGGTCCTAATGGGCAAGCACATCTTCAACGGCCTTGTTTAAAGATATTGGCGTGAGGCTGCAGAATGAAATTTAGTTGAGTGACTGAGCAGTTGTTGGGTTTCTTCTCATTCTATCTACACCCCATCCCCCTTCGTTAAGAGGAGTGAGGTCGCCAAAGGATTAATCCTTGTTAATGCCTTTGCACAAACTGAATCCTCATAAGGCATAATCCTCGCCAACTTTTCCCCCTTCTCGTTGTTTTACTTCCAGAAGTAATCATGAGTTCGTTTTATCCATAAGCGTGGGTCTTTGGGAGCCCATAAGGAAATTAATATATTCATTTTCTTAATGATCCAAAAGTGGCAACATAGTAACAAAAGTTGCTTGGTTGCCAATTGCTGGTAGGTGAGTTGGAAAAGCAGTTTTCCCTAATTGACTTAGGAGGAAAATTTGCACAACTTTTGCTGACAGCAGCAGCAGAAGAAAAAAAAAGTTGTAATACATCATCTCATCTTGTGTTCTTTGATGCATTTGGGATTTTAACGAATTCGCCTTTTTGATTGATTGCTTGAAACATGAGTAATTGATTTTTTGAAACTTAAATAAAATGTTCTGCATTTCTTGAAACTTTACATGACATTTTCTTAGATGTTAATTTGCTCTTGTTTCTTTAAAATTTTATTCTAATTTTAAGCATTTTTGGTTAGTTGGTAAGATTCCGTAATCTGTTCTGCAGAATTTTGAGCAACTTTGCCATGATGCATCGTATAATCCACAAATAGTAAGAATACCATCATGAATTTTACATTTTACTGATAATAAGAGTTTTGAAATATTTTTCATAGTTGCATTTCAAAATTTACAGTTATTAAATGCATGATTACCAGCTTTTTTTTTCATCATGCATTTTGTATTTTACAACAAGAAAGTGTTTTGAACAGCTTTTCTATCATTTTACAATACATATAGTAAAAATGCCATCTTGAATTTTGTTATTTACTGATAGTAAGAATTTTGAGCAACCTTTCCATCATGTATTTTACAATCTATGGATAGTAAGAATGCCATCATGAATTTTACAGTTTATAGATAGTAAGGCTTTTGAACAATTTGCCATCATGCATTTTACAATTCACAGATAGTAAGAATGTAATCATGCATTTTACAATTTACAGATAAAAATTTTGAGCAACTTCTCCAGCATGCATTTTTTCTTTCTTTCTTTCTTTTTTTTCAATTTATAGATAGTAAAAGTTTTGAACGAATTTTCCATCATGCACTTCACAATGCATAGATAGTGAGTACCATCAGATTTTACTATTTACAGATAGTAAGGATTTTGAGTAACTTTTCCATTATACATTTTACAATCTTCAGATAGTAATAGTGCCACCATGCATTTTACAATTTACAGATAATAAGAATTTTGAACAATTTTGCCATCATGATGTATGAAATTCTCTGATAGAAAAAGTTTTGAGAAACTTTTCCATAATGCATGCTATAATTTACCGATAGCAAGAGCATTGAAACAACTTTATCACCATTCATTTTGCAAATTACAGATAATAAGAGCTTTGAACAACATTGCCATCATGTATTTCTTACAGTTTA